>OZ030012.1:91069130-91256630 GCA_964023405.1 Apodemus agrarius | reverse complement strand
TTCTTGCCACTTCTCCAGTCAGAACACTCGGGCCTTGCTAGACCCACTTTATTGCTTCCCCAACCCCTTACCCTGGCAATGACTGCTTTCTACTTTCCTGGTTTCTGCAGTTACTCCAGGATATATACTCACATCTGAAGATTTAGAGCGAGGAGCATCAAGTGAGGGAGAACACATGACGTTTGTCTTTGGGGGTCTAGATTATCTCATTCAATGTGACATTTTCTAGTTCTGCCTATTGACCTGTAAAGTTCGTGATTTTCAGTCCTTTCTTTAGGGCTGAGCAGCAGCCCGTGGTACTTATGTTCCACACTTTCATTGCGTGTTCCCCCGTCGAAGGACAGTTAGCTGTTTCCATATCCTAGCTGCTGTGATTAAAGAGCAAAGTACACAGCAGAGCAAGTATCTGTGTCAAGTGCTTTGGATGAGTGCCAAGGCGCAGGGTTGTACGGTAGATTTATTTTTATCTTTCTGGGAATTCCCACACCTGTTTCCATAGTGGCCGCAGCAATGTGCAATCCCCCCAACAGAGGATGAGGGGTCCCTTTGCCCCACAGTCCTTCGCCATTTGTCTGTCAGTTGTTTTGTTGGTTTTCGCCTTCCTGGTTGGTTAAGATGAAATCTCAAAGTTGGTTTGATTGGTGTTTCCATAAGTGCCAGGAATGATGAGCATTTTCTTGAGACATTTCTTAACAATTTTTCCCCCTTTTTAAGAACGTTCCATGTCTTGATGGGCTATTTGATTGATTATTTGTTTTTCTTTATATATTCTGAATATTACTCCTCTGTCAGATGTATAGCTGGCAAAGTCCTCCCCCGTTCTATATGCTTCCTTTTAGTTGGTACATAGTTTTAAGAGGAAAAATAAACTTGGAGATTCACTGCTCAAGACCAAAGTCAGACATGCAATCAGTACTTCAATCAAACAAACAAATGGATTTTTTTGGTAATTTCGTTTTCTATAAAATAAGATAAAACTAAAATAGCACAGAGTAGACTATTATATAACCAATTTGTTAACGAAATAGTAAAATCTCTAAGTGTTCAATATTTCTTCCTGTTTTCAATGAACTATAAACCTTCTGCCCATGTTTGCAGCATGATATCTGAAATTCTCAATATGGGTTTTATACAGTCAAACAGCCATGATTCCTAACACAGTACGTCAACATCTTCACTCTTTCAAATGTGTTTAGTGAAATCTCATAGCATAGTTTCTTGGTGTCTGTCATTATCTAATAAAAGCTGTCTGCACTCCACATAAAACCAGATACACTGAAGCTAATAGAAAAGAAACCGGGGAAGACCCTGGAGGACATGGGCACAGGGGGAAAGTTCCTGAACAGAACACCAATAGCTTATGCTCTAAGATCAAGAATTGACAAATGGGACCTCATAAAATTACAAAGCTTCTGTAAGGCAAAAGAAACTGTCAGAAGGACAAAATGGCAACCAAGAAATTGGGAAAAGATCTTCACCAACCCCACATCCGACAGAGGGCTAATATCCAATGTATGCAAAGAACTCAAGAAGTTAGACCCCAAAGAACCAAATAACCCTATCAAAAATGGGGTACAGAGCTAAATAAAGAATTTTCACCAGAAGAAATTCTGATGGCTGAAAATCACCTTAAGAGAAGTTCAACATCATTAGTCGTCAGGGAAATACAAATCAAAACAACCCTGAGATTCCACCTCACACCAGTCAGAATGGCTAAGATTAAAAACTCAGGAGACAACAGGTGTTGGCGAGGATGTGGAGAAAGAGAAACACTCCTCCACTGTTGGTGGGATTTCAATATGGTACAACTGCTCTGGAAATCAGTCTGGCGGTTCCTCAGAAAATTGGGCATGTCACTTCCAGAGGACCCTGGCATACCACTCCTGGGCATATACCCAGAGGATTCCCCTGCATACAATAAAGACACATGCTCCACTATGTTTATAGCAGCCTTGTTTATAATATCTAGAAATTGGAAGGAGCCCAGATATCCCTCAAAGGAGGAATGGATACAGAAAATGTGGTATATTTATACAGTGGAATACTACTCAGCAATTAAAAATAATGAATTCATGCAATTTGTAGGCAAATGGTTGGATCTGGAAAATATCATCCTAAGTGAGTTAACCCAATCACAAAAGAATACACATGAATTGCAATCACTGATAAGTGGATATTAATGAGTCCAGAAGCTCTGAATACTCAAGGCACAATTAGCAAATCAAAAGACTCCCAAGAAAAAGGAAGGAGAGGACCCTGGTCCTGAAAAGACTGGATCCAGTTTTGTAGGAGAGTACCAGAACAGAGAAATGGTGTGTGTGTGTGTGTGGGGGGGGTGATTAGGGAATGGGGGGGGGAAAGAGGACTTATGGGACATATGGTGAGGGGGGAACTGGGAAAGGGGAAAGCCTTTGGAATGTAAACAAAGAATATAGAAAATAAAAAAAAATATTTTAAAAAAACTGTCTGCAAATGCACTCACGAGGAATTCTGAAATGGGCAAAATGGTCTGGCCTGTACTGTGGGAATTCTAAATACTATATAACTTTATTTAAAATACACAATTTGGAAGTTACAGTAGGTGGATTTCACAGTGTTTAAACTGTGCCAAATTAGGCTGCTAAAATGTGCAAACCAAAGTCTGGGGAGATGGCAGAGAGTAAAGTGCTTGCTGTTCAAGCAGACAGTCCTGCATGTGGACCCTCAATGCCCACATTAAGTTAGGTGTGGGGGCACATACTGGTAGACAGAAGCAAGAGGGGGTGCAGGGCCTGCTACCCAGCCACCTCGCTAGCCATTGGACAGCTCTGGGTGCTGCAGTAAGAGATTCCCATTCGAAAGAACAAGGTTAGAGAGCAACTGGAACTGTAGCCGATGTTAATAGTGAATTTTTAAAATCACAAGCATGTACACACACAAACACCACACAGAGGATGTCCACACCCAAATTTATTTACTCTCTTAATGGCATAAGCCACATCTAGAATACATCTTTTTTTTTTTTTTCAGAATTCTCTTTCAAGCATATTTGTTACAAAATAGCCTTCAAATTTGTTTGTGGTCGCTGAGCCTATTTTTAGAGTAATTCATGTTAAGATCCTCGGCTTTCAGCCTTTTTAGAACAACATTGAGGGTGGGCCAGAAAGCTTAACCTTACATGTTGCTTTGACTCTTATAACTCACTTATAACTCACTGTGTATAACCCAACATCTTTGCCATGGCCTCTCTGCGTTAGGTGCCTCTCCAGGTCTGGTCTCTCTGGAGTTCCTCTCTAGGGTGCAACTCCAGGACCATGAAATTTTCCTGCTTCCCTAAGGTCAGGCAGCAACCCTCCCTACTCTGTGCCCACTCTGGGTTGTGTACTGAAAAGGTCCACAAAAAGTGTTTGTTTTCCAAAGGACATTATTTTATGCTTGGCTTCATGCATTTTTGGATCCCCAGAGCTTACCAGGGTTTGGCATTTGTATTTTGCAACACAACACTAACAAATGAAAGAGCACACAACCACGGATTACAGTTTTATGCAAGCACATTCTTTAGGATTCCAGAATCACAATGTATATGCACTGTTTCATATTTTTGTCTTATAGCAAATGTTTGCATTTTTAGGTACAAGTATTTGGAAATGGTCCACATGACAAGATGACCTTCATTAATACCTACAATAATTGTAATCTTATTTTTTACCACTGTACTACTACCCTATCTTAGTTTGGGTTTTATTGCTGTGAAGAGACACCATGTTCAAAGCAACTCTTATAAAGACAAACATTGAATTGGGGTTGGCTTGTAGTTTCAGAGGTTCAGTCCATAGTCACCACAGTGGGAAGTATGACATCATGCAGGCAGACTTGGTGCTGGAGGAGCCAAGAGTTCTACATCATGATGGGGAGGAAGCCAAGAGGCAACTGTCTTCCGCAGGCAGCCAGGAGGAGGGTCTCTTCCACACTGGATGGACTTGAGCACTAGGAGACCTCAAAGCCTACCTACATAATGACACACTTCCTCCAACAAGAACACACCTATCCTAACAAGGCCACACCTATCCCAACAAGGCACTTGAGCACACTGGATGGACTTGAGCTTTAGGAGACCTCAAAGCCTACCTACATAATGACACACTTCCCCCAACAAGGCCACACCTATCCCAACAAGGCCACACCTATCCCAACAAGGCCACACCTATTCCAACAAGACCACACCTCCTAATAGTGCCACTTCCCATGGGCCAAGCATTCAAATACACGAGTCTATGTGGGGGGTATAAACCTATTCAAACCACCACATACCCCTTACATTTTTATGGTGCTTGTACACACACACACACACACACACACACACACACTGAGAGAGAGAGAGAAAGAGAGAGGCAGACATATACACAAAGACACACAGAAACAGACACACAGACTCACACACGTTCATACAGAAAGACACACAGACATAATCAGAGGCATACACACACAGAGAGACAGATGCAGAGACACAGATGCAGAGACACACAAAGATATAGAGATGGTACACAGATCCACACACATATAGAACGACACATAGCTGTATTTACAGAGACACACAGGACACACACACACACACACACACACACACACACACACACACACCTGGAAATACATACTATCCCATCTCCACAGTGAAAAGGTTAAAAAAAGTGAGAGAAGAAGCACAATGGGATGGAGACCAAGGTCTCCATTCGTCCACACCCTCGCCTAGCCATCTCAAAGTGAGCTTTGCAATTTTAATTGCCTCATCAATAGGGCTTCTTTGGTTTCCTTGGATCTTTGGGGAGCACTTGTGTGGGTTTGGGGTATTGGCATAAAAGCTGCAATGTTGGAGGTAGAGCCTAAGCTGGATAAACATGAAGGACCCTCAGGGTTCTGGGGCATGTGGAGACCCTCTGGTTGAGAACGAACTGGCATGTCTAAGATTCCTGCTGGTGTGGAGTACGGACCAAGTAATGACCCAGCTTGTGAAATCAGCCCTCTGGGGCTGGCATGGGGTCATAAACCAAGCCAATTAAATTCTTAGAGGAAAATATAATTGTGCAAACTTCAGATGTTGAGTTGAACTGTTCAACAGTAAGTTGTTTCTTTTAACTGCCAGCCCAGGCTGAACCCACTACCTCTTCCTGTTCTGCTGGCAACTAGCAACCCACCAAGCTCGGGTTTGGGGGAACAAAGTCCTTTCCCCCACAGCTTTTAATGTCCTAATGGGCAGAACTGAAACATGGGCGATAAATATAAATACTATGTGGGATTTAGAGTAGATTCTGGAGTAGGTAATGATTTTTTGGCTATGGGAATGGAGTGACTATATTTTTCATTTGAATGACTAAAATGACTGTTGCTTGGGCTAGAGGGTAAAGTGTTATGGGACAGACTGTGTACTCCCAAGTCTCATGTGTTGAAGACCTAATCCCTAATCCCTAGTGCCATGGAATGTGACTATATTTGGAGACTGGTCATTTAAAGACATAATTGGTGGGGGGGATGAGGTCATGTGGTGTGCTCTAATCATACATAAATGTTGTCTTTATAAAGAGAGGAAACCAGAGCAGTCCTTGTATACATACATATACAAGAAAAACCATGTGAGATCAGAGCAAGGAGGTGGCCATCTGCAGGGCAAGGAACAAGGGCTCAGAGGAAGCTAGCGCCACTCACACCTGTTCTGCAAATAACTCTGAGAAATAAGTTCCTGTGTGAAAGGCACTGAATCTCTGAGCATTTGTTACAGCAGCCTTTAGACACTAACATAGTCGCCTGGTCCAGGAAGCTTGGGCATCTCCTGGCTTTAATTAATTGGTATCATGGAGAAGAGGATTCAAGTTTGCAGAGACCTATACCACAGTTTTGACTGTTTCTTATGAAAACCAAAACCTGGGTAAGAAGGTGAATTATATAGATTAGCAATGACAGTAAAATTGAACATTGTAATGAGCTATTAACAACACATAAGATTTCATGCAAAGATTGTGAGTGCCTCTTCACTAGGCCACTCAAAGACAGGCTTTGAGGCTCAGGTTAGATTAGTGATGTGGGAAAGGGCTGGGGACAATTTCAGTGCACGGCACCTGCCCAGTGTACTTAAGGTTGGATTCCATCCTTTGCAAAAGATGAAGGAGCTGAGGAGAGGGGTGGGCAGACTTCTCTGTGATCAGATTTTCTGTCTTCCCATCCTTGTTAGCTCCTTCAGAGCAGATTTGTAGTCAGGGTATTTGAATCCTCACCAGACTCTAAATTCCTTTTTTTTTTTTCCTTAGCTAAATAATCTCTCCACACAAACATGGCTGCTTCTGGAAGAATTCTTGCAAATCACCTTCTCTGTGTGGTGGTTACTACATTTTGTGTAGACTCGTGTAATTGTTCTTTCTCAGTCTTTATTTTAAGTTTTTAAAAAAAATTTTCTATATTCTGTGTTTACATTCCAAATGATTTTCCCTTTTCTGGTTCCCCCTCCCCATAAGTCCCATAAGCCCTCTTCTCTGTGCCCACCTATTCTTCAATCAGCCCCATCCCACTTCTCTGTCCTAGTAATCCCCTACATTGCTGCATCAAGCCTTTCCAGGACCAGGGCCCTCTCCTTCCTTCTTAGGAATGATTTGATATGTGGGTTGTGTCTTGGTATTCAGAGCTTCTGGGTCAATATCTACTTATTAGTGACTGCATTCCATGTGTGTTCTTTTGTGATTGGGTTACCTCACTTAGGATGACATTTTCCAGATCCAACCATTTGCCTAAGAATTTCACGACTTCATTGTTTTTAATTGCTGAGTAGTATTCCATTGTGTAAATATACCACATTTTCTGTATCCATTCCTCCATTGAGGGACATCTGGGTTCTTTCCAGCTTCTGGCTATTACAAATAAGGCTGCTATGAAGATAGTGGAGCATGTGTCCTTATTGCATGCCGGGGAATCCTCTGGGCATATGCCCAGGATTGTTATAGCAGGGTCTCTTTCTCAGTCTTGTCAACTGCAGGTAATAGCCCACTGTAGTATCTTAAGAGCAAACGAAAGTCCCTGGGTGCATATACAGAAGATTCAAGAATTTGGGGGCAGGGATTATTCTGCTCCAGAATTCACTGAGTGTCAGGTTGGGACACTAGGGCTGAGGTCACATGTGTGACTCTTTTTCCATTTTCACAAGCACAGCCTCCTTTCTCGTTCAAGACAAAATCTCATAAAAGTGCGCCAGGGAAATATGATTTTTTTTTTACACTTTACAAAGCTGTCAAAAAGCCTAGGTTTGCCAGTTTTGCTTTTAACTTGCAAAACCTTTCACACAGCTCCAGCCCAGCTCGGAATCTGATGGCCAACCAGTTGTATTTCCTTCCATAGGAAACAGTAGATTTGTTGTTGGAGAAGATAGCATGGATTTCAGGCAGACCCTGCAGGGTATTGTTCACATTTAGAAGAACAGAGACCCTGGCTTTTGCAGTGTCGACCTTCATGTCAGCATGGGAATATAAGAACAGAAGCATGCTGTGCATATCTGTGTGGGGATGTCTGTGCGTGTTGACTGACACCATCATCTTGCCTCCTGGATCTGAGTCACATTTTCACCTGCATGTTGTAAGTGGTACAGCTGTCGAACAATTCTGTGTCTTCGGGGTTTAGGCTGTTAGGTTTGATCTCATTGTCTTTGAGATAATTTGACATAATTCTTGGCCCAAACTGCTTGTCCTAGGTCTTCAAGGATTTCCCTTTTCCTAGCCTATCCCATGCCAATCCTAAGAATGCTTAATCAATGCCATCTCCTGAGGTGTACTTTTCCTCTTCTTTGCTGAATACCTACATCATCGATTTATAAAATGTGGTTCCTGGGCCAGTGGCAGTGGCAGAACTTGGGGACTTATTAGAAAGACAGATCTCCCGGCTTAACCCTGTGCTGTCTGCATCACCGAGGCAGCATGCTAATTGTGGCTTGTGTGCTGTGGTTGATCTTGCTCTGTCAGAAGCCTCAGTGTTATTATTCAACTTTTAAGAGTGACAGAATGGAGCTCAGAGAAAAGATATTGAGAATAGTGTCACTGGCTGCCTGGCCAAGTGTAGGTCAAGTCCTCCTTGTATTTGCTGTGCAACCCAGTGAGACAGACTCTCACACCTCTTTAATCTTCATTTACTCTGATAAGGCTTAGGGGTCACCGCAGAAGATGGAGAGAAAGATGGTAAGAGCCACTCGATCTTATGTGCACAGCAGGGCAGTTGCACGTATGAGCTCACAGCAGTTGCGACACTGGGCACAAGGCCTGCGCATACTCAGCCTAGACGAAATCCAAGCCTGGAGAGAAGCAGCGGCAAGCCAGACAGTGTTTGGAGAAAACCAAGACCGTAAAGCTTTGAACCTGAATCGTAGTTCCATCTACCTAGAAGCCATGACCTTGGGACAATTACTTAACTTCTCCGAACTGCGGCATCATCAAATGCATAGCAGAGGTAATAATACCCACCTGATGGGCTTATTGTGAAGATTATATCTATAAAAGGGCAAAGTCCAAGGCTCAGTGGAGAGGTAATAAATTATTACTGACTTGACGGGATTGTTGAGAAAGACACAGATAACAAAGATAAAATTTCCGGCATGCCACGAGCTCTTAAGAAATAGCCGCTTATTATTATTATTATTATTATTATTATTATTATTATTATTATTATTACTTTTGTTAGGAAGTGCATGGTATTCAGTCAGTGTTGTGCTGACTGTGATGTCCACCTTCCAAGCAGCTTGGGGGAGCGAGAAGTTAGAAGAGAGGAAGCAGAAAGGATTATAGCCAACTTGACTTCCCATACTTGAGTGCACTAGGGACAGTCATTGAGCACGGAGACACTAAGAGCTCAATTGATTGTGTCTCCCTGGTCCTTTGTGATCTCTCTCTCTCCTTCTCCCTCTCCTTCTCCCTCTCCCTCCTCTCTCCTTCCCCCTATCCTGTCCTCCCCTCCCTCCCGCCCTTTCTGTATCGCTCTCTCTCTCTCTCTCTCTCTGCCTTTGTGTCTCTGTTGCTCCTCCCCACTTCTCCTTTTTTAAAAATTTATTTATTTTTATTGAATAGTGTCTTCATTTACATTGCCAATGGTAAAATCTTTCCCGATATCCCCCCTCCCCTAAGACCCCTAGTCCCCCTCCCCTTCCTCCTTCCCTCTGCATCCACATATATGCCTCTCCACCCAACACCCTCCCCCCCCCGCGCCCCCTTTCCCCCCCCCCACTTCCCTTTGTTCGGGCCTCTATTGAGCCTTTACCTGACCAAGGACCATTCCTCCCACTGATGCCCAAGGAGGCCTTCCTCTGCCATATTTTTGGCTGGAACCATGTGTGCCCCTTGGTTGATGGTTCAGTCCCTGGGAGTCTTGGGGCATCTGGGTGGCCGAAATCATTGTTCTTCCCATGGGGCTTCATGGGAAAGAAGCTCCTCTGGACCATCCTCCAGCTCCTCCATTGGGGACCCCATGCCCAGTCCAATAGTTGGTTGTTAGCATCTGCCTCTGTATTTGTAAGGCTCTGGCAGGGCCCCTCTGGAGATAATCATGGCATGCTCCTTTTGGTATACACTTGTCGTTCATAGTTCTGTCAGGGTTTGTTGACTGTTTATAGGATGAATCCCCAGGTAGGGCAGTCTCTGGGTGGCCTTTACTTCAGTCTCTGCTCCACATATTGTCTCCCTTATTGCTCCTGTGACTATTTTGTTCCCTTTCTTAGAGGAACCACAGCCCTCCTCACTTAAGCCCCCCTTCTCCAGCTTGGTGAATAGTAACTTGTTTATTTTGAGCTTTTGGGCTAACATCCACTTATTAGTGAGTGCACACCATGTGTGATCTTTTGTGATTGGGTTGCCTCGCTCAGGATGACACTTTCTAGTTTCATCCATTTGTTTAAGAATTTCATGATTTCATTGTTTTTAATAGTTGAATAGTACTCCATTGTGTATATATACCATAGTTTCTGTATCCATTCCTCTGTTGAGGGACATCTGGGTTCTTTCCATCTTCTGACTATTATAAATAAGGCAGCTATGAACATAGTGGAGCATGTGTCCTTATTACATGTAGGAGCATCTTCTAGGTATATGCCCAGGAGTGGTATAGCTAGGTCCGCTGGTAGTTCTATGTCTAATTTTCTGAGGAATTGCCAAACTGATTTCCAGAGTAGTTTTACCAGCTTGCAATCCCACCAACAATGGAGAAGTGTTCCTTTTTCCCCACATCCTCTCCAGCAACTGCTGTCCCCTGAGTTTTTCATCTTAGCCATTCTGATTGGAATAATATGGAATCTCAGTGTTGTTTTGATTTGCATTTCCCTGATAACTAAGGATGGTGAACATTTCTTTAGGTGCTTTAGAGCCATTTGAGTTTCCTCAGTTGAGAATTCCCTGTTTAGCTCTGTTCCCCCATTTTTAATAGGGTTATTTGACTTTCTGGAGACTAACTTCTTGAGTTCGTTGTATACACTGGATATTAGCCCTCTATCCGGATGTAGGGTTGGTAAAGATCTTTTCCCAAATTGTTGGTTGCCATTTTGTCCTATTGCCTATGTCCTTTGCTTTACAGAAGCTTTGCAGTTTTATGAGGTCCCATTTGTCAATTCTTGTTCTTAGAGCATAAGCCACTGGTGTTCTGTTCAGGAACTTTTCCCCTGTGCCCATGTGTTCAAGATTTGTCCCCACTTTCTCTTCTATAAGCTTCAGTGTGTCTGGTTTTATGTGTAGATCCTTGATCCACTTGGACTTGAGCTTTGTTTTGTACAAGGAGATAAGGATGGGTCGATTTGCATTTTTCTGCATGCAGATCTCCAGTTGATCCAGCACCCTGTGTTTAAAATGCTATCTTTTTCCCACTGGATGTTTTTAGCTC
This sequence comes from Apodemus agrarius, assembly GCA_964023405.1. Classification (NCBI taxonomy): domain Eukaryota; kingdom Metazoa; phylum Chordata; class Mammalia; order Rodentia; family Muridae; genus Apodemus; species Apodemus agrarius. Next base: position 91,245,764 of record OZ030012.1, on the reverse strand, counting down.
CTTTGTCAAATATCATCCCCACGTTTCTCTCAATCTTGATCTCCCAATCTTCCTGCCACCACCTCAGCAGTGATGTGATCACAGACAAGATCTACCAGAGCTTTGAACTCCCTTTGACAGCATGAGCTTGGGGGAAGAGTAGTATAGCATCTGAAGATTGTGGCATGCAGGTGACATTTCAGAGGTGCGATTGTATCTGCCGATTTTACTAGAAAAGGGCATAACCAAAATACAACGGAGCCTGAACTGAATTCATCTCCTCCACTGTGTTGTAATTTGTAACTGCCCGCAGTTACATCAAACAGATTACCTGGAAGGGACGCAGGGGATGTATGGGAAGGTGGCAAAAAGAGAGGAAATCCAACACAACATTGCTGTTCAAGGTCTCAAAGTTTAATGAAGAACTCCAAATATATAGGCAGAGGAAAACCCTTCCCCAAAGGCTAGAAGCTTCTCAGCAGAACCAGTTCAGTCGCTCCACAGGTGGCTAGTGTTTCTCTAGAAACTGCAGGTCCTTGAAGAACAATGGGCTTCACCTTGGTCTGAGCACTCCACCCTAGGTGGCAGGGATTATGGCTGACACAGGAGTTCCTGCTCAAAGGCTGGGAGAAGAACTTCACATTGGTTGATGTCACATTCCTGCCAGGTGGCATGGCACCTCTATAAGGCTCTCTACAGTAATTAAACTTTGTGCTGTTGAATGCACTCAGTTTTCTAGCCATGGACTCCAATCCTAGACTTTCTAGGAACCTTGGTAATCCTATACCATCCATAACTTGGGTCCAAGTACATACTTTCAGCCTAATATTTGTTCAGTTGCTTTTTTTTGGTTTTGATAAAACATTATCAAGGCTTAATTCAATTCAAATACATAGGACTAAGAAATAGCTTTGGATCAAAAATCTTCACTGAAACAATGAATGTATTTGTTACAGAGCCAACTTAGTTCCTAGTTCTTTGAGAAAAATACAATTAATAAACCTGGGCTGTTTAGGCTTGTGGGTTTTCTTTCTAAAGGAAGAGGAAGAATGTGTGCAGTACTCTTTAATCACCAGAAAGACAAGACAGAAAGTGCCAAGTTGGAATTTACAAAATTGGTAATTATCAGATTTCCTATGAAAGCAACCTTAGCACACGCCCTACTCATGGAGCAGATGCTACATGCTACGGAGTAAACTGACGAGGGAGGTGAGCTTTGAGCAGGTCTGCAGCCCTGTGCTCTCTACAGGCGCCAGGTGCCCTCGCTCTCCACAGACCAGCAGCCAGTGTTTACAGTGTGCAGGAGTACTGGCCACACCTGTCCCTGTTATCTTGGAAAGGATCGAGTGCCACTGAGAGCTAACATGTGACAAGGGTTAAAGTTAGGGTTAGGGTTAGGGTTAGGGTTAGGGTTAGGGTTAGGGTTAGGGTTAGGGTTAGGGTTAGGGATAGGGATAGGGTTAGGGATAGGGTTAGGGTTAGGGTGGGTGAGGGTGAGGGTGAGGGTGAGGGTGAGGGTGAGGGTGAGGGATAGGGATAGGGTTAGGGTGAGGGTGAGGGTGAGGGTGAGGGATAGGGATAGGGTTAGGGTGAGGGTGAGGGTGAGGGTGAGGGTGAGGGATAGGGTTAGGGATAGGGTTAGGGTGAGGGTGAGGGTGAGGGTGAGGGTTAGGGTTAGGGTTAGGGATAGGGTTAGGGTGAGGATGAGGGTGAGGGATAGGGTTAGGGTGAGGGTGAGGGTGAGGGTGAGGTTGAGGGTGAGGGTGAGGTTGAGGGTGAGGGTGAGGGTGAGGGTGAGGGTGAGGGTGAAGGTTAGGGTTAGGGTTAGGTTCGTCCCAGCTTCCTGCCAGGCTATACTACCCACTTCAGATCTGCAGGAGCAAGTCTTTTCCACAGCCCACTGACTTTGAAGAATCCGAATAGATCCGATGGCCGCTCTGTCCTGTATGTTCTGGCGAGTCCTGAATTTCTTCTTTCTGCCAGTCCTTTAGGTCTGAGTTTCAGCTCAGAAGTTACATACTCCTTGCTGGGATCTGGCTATGCATATGCTTACACGTGCTTGTTGGCAATGCCTCACGTCTTCCTTTATTGGACATCAGAGCTGTCTATCACTGGCAGTTCCTCCTCCCTTCTACAGCCAAGTACAATCCCAGTCACACTGGTTCCTATTTGCCTGGTCCCACCCTACCTGAAGCAGGCAGCTCTGTGTGATTCAGGACTCTTGCCTTTGCCAGTAAACAGACTTCTAATTAGCAATTGCGTTTCACAGTCTTTGCTGTTTCAGAATGCTTAGGACTCATTTATGTTGGAGAACAGTATGTATATATGTATGTATGTATGTATGTATGTATGTACATGCTCTCTGTTTGTGCCATGGAATAGAACTAATATCTACAATCTAAGAATGCAGTTTCTTCTTCGTTGCTTTGCATCCCTACATTGTACTTTATGTGACCACATGCGGGGAAAATGTCAAAGAATTTCTCCATATTGACTGCTATGAAATATGCACCTGCTTTATAGATGAAAATCCCATTTATTTGTCTTCACATAATTATGCTAAAGCATAAGAAGATCCTGTAGTATTATGTTTTCTTAAAGCTAATCTACCATTTTGAAGTAGTTTTATTTTACACACACACACACACACACACACACACACTCGAGCATGCACGCACATACATGCACATACACAGACACATGCGCGTGTGTGTGCTGAGATTAAAGGAGTCAGTGGTCCCAGAGCTCAGACTCACAGCGTCAGGCCTGCGGACCAGTACTTTCATCCAAAGCCATCTTGCTGTGCCCTCTTTTGAAATAGTTTTTACTTTGAACTATTAGCTGATATTTATGTGTAACCATATCAACTTGAGTTTGGATCAAACAAGTACAAACAGGGTTAATGGCATCATTTCTGAAATGCTATGTGTGTCTACACATTGACCTGTGAACACCTTGTAAGCCTATACAATTTCTATTAGGCTATGTTCACCAGTGCCACTATGTACCTTTTGAAGAAACTCTGCTTCTCATCCTATAGGTTCTGGTTATAACAATGAAAATACAGATGTAGAACATCTTTAAAGACTTTGTGGGCCTGAGGGTGTTCGATACCCAGTGGAAGGGAATGCCAGGGAGGGAAGATGGGAGTGGGTGGGTGGGTGGGGGAGTACCCTCATAGAGGCAGGGGGAGGGGGGATGGATAGGGGATTTCTGAATAGGAGACCTGGAAAGGGAAAAACATTTGAAATGTAGATAAATAAAATAACCAATAAAAAGACTTTATTAGATATGATATGCATTAGATACTCTTTATAGCTTCACCCAGTCCATCTAAAGAAACCAGAAACACCAGGTGCAAAGTAACTTCTCTGACTCCCACTACTCATGGCATAGGTCAGGGCAGTGAGAAACCAGCCTTGTCCTGGAGCTCCACCTTCCCAGGCTCCGCCTCTATGGCCTACCTAACCACAGCTCAGGTTTCTGCAGGAACATGGGCTTCCAAGAGCCTGCAGCAAACAGGGGAGAAGGAGCTGTGCAGCTATATCTAGTTTCATACTCACCAACCCCTGAAAACCCAATAATAACAACAGCAAAGGGATTTCTTTTAAAGACACATTCAGAACGAGGGGGAAATGGGGTGTGGATGGTGTCAAGCAAATGGAGGAAACTGGACGCAGGACATGGGAATTAAGACTTGCTGAATGTGAAGGCAGGTGGGAAAACCTTCCTGTGACCAGTGAAAGCCCCAGGGCCGCCTTTGTCTCCACAGGCAGTGGTGCTGGATGCTCTGGGCGGGGAGCAGGGGAGGAATGTCGGGAACCTGTTGAGAAGCTGATTCCAGCTCTGCCTGGAAGTGTTCTCTCAACTCCAGCTTTCCTCGGCATCGAAGAATTACGTCCGTGCTTGAAAGAATCATTAAAATCATTCAAACCCAGAGTTTTAAATGACAGTTTCAAATCCTTTAATAAATACCATTTCACACTCATGAGAATGGTTAAAATATAAGCTTGACAGAGCCAAGCGTTCGTGGGGAAACTAAAATGACCAGAGCTCTTGTATTATGCATGTAGACCTATAAAACAGCAACACTGCTTAGGAGAACTGTTAGAGTTTTCTGGAAATTTAGACTTATATTCACTCTACTATCAACCAATTCGACTCCCAGGTATTTCTACAAGAAAAAAATGAAGGTACGTGAACAGATTTATAGAATCTGTTTTTTTTTTCAACTGTGTTTAGACTTGTCAGAAGTGGGAAATCACTAGAATTTCCATCAACAGGAGGATAACAGAGACACACTGCAGCCCCTGGAGAACACTCTCCATGATAGGAAGGAGCAAATCGCCAGTGTTCATGGCCATCTGATAGCTCCTAATCGTGGTGTTGAGCTTCAAGTGCTGGACAGAGTAATGTGTTCTGTGTGGTTGTTTAACCTGAAACCCAGGAGCTTCAAATAAAGTTATTTTGGGGATAGAATCAGACAATGGCTCTCCCTAGGACAGAAGACGATGGCCCGGAAGGAGTGTGCAGGAATCTACACAGATACTAGAAATGTTGAATATCTTGTTAAGGGTGTTTTTTTTTCCCCCATAAGTATGCAAAACTGTCAAATCTCATGGGACGAAATGACAGTGATTGGTGCTTTGAGTTGTATGTGATCATGTGATATTGATTTTTAAACGCTGCAAGTGATATTAACAACTTGACAGGTTCTAGGATCGTCTAGGGGACAAGTTTCTCAGCGTGTCTCTGAGGGTGCTTCATTGGTGGCATGGCCCATTCTAACTGGGGACAGTTAGCCCTGACTCACTCTGTGGGCTGGAGCTTCAGGCTTAACGAATAAAGGGATGTGAGGGGCAGGACAGCATTTGTCATTTCTGCCTCCTGACTCTGGATGTGATGTGACCAGCTGCCCCATATTCTTCTACCATACCTTCTGAGCCGTGATGAACCGCGTTCTTAACCCACGAGCCAGAAGAAACCCTCCTGCCATTCTTTCTTTGACTTCTGCCAGACATTCTGTTATAGCAAAAAAGTAACTAATTCATAGTAGTACCAAAGTCATAGTGCACCTAGAGAACTTTATCTAAAATATTTGTATAAATGTTAAGCTTTAGAAATTTCCCACGAGCTTTACATAAACCAGTTAATTCCGTTCTTGTGTTTCCTTGAGTTGACATTTGTAATATATCAAATTTATAGCCAAGGAAATGAGGCGTATAAAGAAAAAAAAACTCACCCAAAGTTCCACAGTGAGTCAGAGACAGAGAGCTGGGATTTGAACTCAGGAACATACCTTCAGATTTTGTAAACTATGTCATTGCACTGTGTGACCCCTTGATGCCCGAGAAGTCGGAGAGAAAGTGAAGAAAATGAGGTGGAGGATGCAGGCATTGAAATAGTGTATGAACCTGACAAGTTTTGCTAGAGTGGAACTGGATTAGCTTTTGAGGACTGGACTCTTGGCAAGTGTGACCGAGACAATGGGACAAACAAGTTATTTCTCTCCTTCTTCCTTGATAATAGGTGCCATTGTTTGGTCAGGGTCAGGAGAGGCCTGGCTAATATCTTCTCAGGTGCTCTCACGATGATAGGTTCTATGACACACTCCAACTTAAAAGAAAATATCAGCATAAGCTTGCCACAGTTTTAGTAGAGTTTGCGTCCTACAGACACAAACTTCCTGTTTTGGATAGGAGGCTGAATGCAAAATAACCACATTTCAAGCAAGAGGATAAAAGTTCTGTGCTAAGTATATGAGAACGAAGATAAGAAGCAGAGCTCCTCGATGCCCTGGGAGCTCCCACTTCAGCCCAGGATGGCTTCTCATCATACTTCTTGTAACATGAGAAGCAGAAGGTTCTTTGGTCAAACTATTAAAATGCTTTAAAATAAATGAATTATATGCTTGAATTCTCTTACATCTAGGTAGTAATAAAGCTTGCAAACAGGCAACAGGTCACAGGACACTTCTGCAAATCAGCTGAACACGTGTTCGTGATACTTCTTCCTCTTCCATAGTTTGTAATATAGAGGCATTTATGTGCCCTAGTTTTTGCTAACAGTTACAGAAGATTGTTCTACTAAGGTTTTGTTTCTGAAATAATAAGGTACATTATCAATTGACAATTTATAATAATTGTCAAAAAATGTTGATGCTTTTGTTTTGAAGACATTAAATGGTTGACATTAATTTTGCCATCTCTCTTTTTTTAAGTCAGTTATTTAACATGAAATAATGCAAATATTTAGTGCTTGTTATATATTTGCACCACTTATCAGTGTTTTGAATGCTGTGTTTCATTCAACTTCATGCTCACAAAAGTTATTTGCGGGGACATCATTGTTAGAAATATTAACAAAAAATTCAGGAATAATCAAACATACCTTTCATCCCAGCACTCAGAAAGCAGAGGTAGGTGCATCTCTGTGAATTTAAGGCCAGCCTGGTCTACATAGTGAGTTCCACAAAAGCCAGAACTACACAGTGTGAGACTCTGATTCATAAAAACAAATAATTATTATAAATATTTTTAAGTGGATCAGAGTGGTTGTGGTTGAGCAATAGTATATGACAGAAAGCCACAGTTTGAAGTTTACAGCCAGATACAAAGTTTTCCTAACATCACCCATGACCCAGACTTCCCACTGTTGCCTAGGTCCTGGCCAAAGGCTGAAAGAAACTTAGAGTTGATGACAACCATAGATTTTGTCTTCAAAACTGAAAATAAATCTGAGAAATATTATCATCTTATGTATTAAATCTCTTAATGGTCTGGAAAATTTTGCCCTTGTTTAGAGATGAAAATTAGAGACTCTTGGCAGATGTAATAGTAAGCTTTGTGCCAAAAAAGATTTTGCAAGGAAAATGGTTTCTTGTAAATCAATCAATTAATCAATCATCAATCAAAGAATTGTGGCGTCCTAATTATGGTGGTTTGAATAAAAATGACCTCCACAGGCTCATATATTTGAATGCTTAGTCACCAGGGAGTGGCACTATTTGAAAGGATTAAAAGGATTAGGAGGTGTGGCCTCGTTAAAGTGGGCGTGAACTTGTTCGAGGAAGTTTGTCACTGAGGGGTGGGCTTTGAGGTTTCAAAAGCCCAGGCCAGGCCCAATGTCTCTTCCTTTCTGGACCTGTAGATCATGCTATAGCTCTTAGCTGTTGCTCGAGTGCCATACATGCTACCATGCTCCCTGTCATGATAATGATGGACTAAATTGTAAGCAAGCTCCGATTAAATGCTTTCTCTTAGATGAATTGCCTTGGTCATGATGTCTCTTCACAATAGAAGAGTGACTAAGATGTTAATGTACCTGAGACAACATGAACTTTTTTTTCCCTGTGATTTAGTTTAAGATAGACTATTTCCACCTAAATGAAACATGAGAAAGATGTTGTGTAAAGAGTTTACACATCAATATAAAAGCCTGCATTGCAGAACACAATGAACAATGTCATATGCTTATTTTCAAAAGGTTAGAAGTGAAAGCTGATCCTCTGAGCTGGAAATATTGAGAACTTGGGATTGATGTAATGGTATGGAAATAAAGTTTAAATGTTAGCTTTTGATTTTGGAGTCACTTTGGAATATCGTGTCCTGTTATTTCTGCATGAGGCCTTTGGAAACCATGGTATGCATTTGCTGGACAAATAAGAAGAAAAGAGCATTGGCACTGGCTAGCTCAGTCAGTGTTGCAAAGTCACAGAGAAGGTTAGCAGCTGACCCATCAGAGCAGAGTCAGCAAGGCAGAGCCATCAGACATTGCAGGGAGTTTCTAAGCACTTCAAGTGTCTTTCAATGGGCTGAAAGCAGACATCTGCTTTTGGTACTTTGTAACTCCACTCCTCTGCTTTACTTGATATTTTGTAGCATTGTCAAAAAACACTTACCGCTCTGAGTGTTAACAGCCCCACTCACGTTGAAAAAATGGTTGGCAATGTTCTTATTAGTTAAGTAGGAGTGGATTCAAAGGTGTCTGCATTGAGCCTGTATCCAACACCACACATGCAGGCAAAGCACAGGCCGGGGAGGCAGCCACACTGCTCAAGAACTTCCTCAGTGTCCCTGTGGCTACAACTGACTTTGCGACTCTGGCCTGGATTACACTGGGGAGTAAGAGATGAGACTCAAGACAGGAGACAGATTGTATGTACCTGAAAATATAAACTAGAACTAAAGAAATGAGGCTAAAAGCTCTTAAAATGAGGAGAACAATTCGGCAAAATAACGAAGAGCAAAACAAATATCCCAAATAACATTTCTTACGTGATCAGTAACCAGCTAGAAAGTGCTACTACCCACAATGAATTAAAGCTTGAAACAGCCAGGAAAATCGAACAGTAATGTGGCTTTTATGAAAGAAACCATAAAAATAATTTGAATGATAGGAGATGTTTCTGAATAGAAAAAACTCAACATTAAAAATGAATTCGTATTTGCCAATCAAAATTTAAAACCTTTTTAGCTTAACAAAATGTTTCTAACATTGAGCTAGGTAATAAAAATCGAGATGAGAATGGCTTATAAAATCTCGAACAAAGGGAATATTGAAGTCAGACTCACACTACCATATAGTAAAATATAATATAGGACCCTGGTGATTAAAGCCACATGCTATTGGCAAAGAATTGACAGATCAATGAAACACAGTGGATAACTTTGAAACAGACTCCAGTATGTAGAAAAACATATAATAAAGGAAATGTCATAAACCAATGGGGAAGGCTTTTTCTTCCAACAAATAAGATTGAGAGTTCTAATAAACTTCAGAGAAAAGCAAAATCCTCAGAGAAGAAGAAACAGGACTGGTGAGGGAACTCGTGTGGAGATGCCAAGCCTTCTAGTGGCTGAGAAAATACAGCTCAAGGCCTCATCGACCTGCCTCTTAGTGCCACTAAAATGGCCACCGTTAACAAACACGGGAAGGAACATGGGTGAAGGCAAAAATCTTATGTCTTGCCAATGTCTGCATCAATTCCTGCAGTCACTGTGAAATTTTCAGCATCCTTTAAACTTGAGGGCTCATATTCTACACAACCTAACATCTTCAGGCCTCAAAATAGATGCTCAGGAATTCTTTGTAGGCATCAGATTTGTGTGAAATGTTCTTAGTGATGGCTGATACTGGTGAAGCCATGAGCAATCTATGTATTTACTGACAATAAAATAAAAAAGGCAATGTATGCCATATTTACAAAATGAACATATATGTATGTATTGATGAAACTAAATGGGCAGAATCACAAATGATGAGTGAAAAGAAAGCTCTTGAGAAAAAAAAATCCACAAACTACCAGATTTTGAATGATAATACTCTTATAAAGCTCTAAGATCAGTGGAAGTAAATGATGTGTTTGGATGAGATCATGTATGTTACAGAAATGTGTGTGTGTGTGTGTGTGTGTGTGTGTGCGCACATGCATGCACGCGCACGCATGTTTATGTGTGTGTAATCAATAATAAATAATGAAAAAGAGGCCATGAATTTGAAGAAGATCAGGGAAGCATATATGGGAGACTTTGGAAGGAAGAAAGGGAAGGGTGAAGATTTGTAATTATACTACAATCTCAAAAGGAAAAGGAAAATAGTTTTAAAATAAGACAAAAGAAAAGCAAATATGCATGGTAATAAATAGCAATGACTCTATATTAAAATATCTTCCGACTGGAGAGATGGCTCAGTGGTTAAGAGCACTGACTCCTCTTCCAGAGGTCCTGAGTTCGATTCCCAGTAAGCACATGTGGCTCACAACCATCTGTAATGAGTTCCGATGCCCTCTTCTGGGGTGTCTGAAGACAGCTACAGTATACTCATATACATTAAGTAAATAAATACATAAAGAAATGAATAAAATATCTTCAAGTTAGCACTGCCCTTCCTAAGAGGTAAAAAGTATTCATGATTGCTAGTTTCATCCGTGTTTTATTTAAAGAAAGCACGTGTCACTCATACAGACATATTATATTATAAAATCTGTACAAATAGGGTTAAATGCTTAAATACTACCTGATTATATGGCGATGTATAAAACAAGCTGGAATCACTTCGGAGCCTATGAAGAAGCTCATTCATTATTTATTCATTTATACATATTCATTGCTTTCAATAAATGGAATTCAATATAGGATGATAAAACATTTTGGTGGTCTTAGGCCTCTGAAAGTTTATTAATCCATGATGAATTCAGTTTTACTTTATAATGGACAGTAAAAACAAAACAAAACAAAACAAAAAAGACTTGAAATTATTTAAAGATTTGTTAACATTGCAAGTACTGGCGTGGTGGCCCTGGGCCTGTGTGTGATAAACCCTTACATTTGCTTAATCTGTTGTCTCCCAGCAGCTGACACACAGCATGCTCTGCTCTTTGCATTTCTAGTTTTTGTGAAGCTTTGATCAAAATCTGATGATGTCAAAAACAAAACAATAGTATCCGGGGCAGCGGCGGCTAAATGAGTTCAAGAAGTTGTTCAAGGCACTGTCACAGAGAGGAAAACGATTCCTTTCCTTCCAGCCAGATCTGAATTGGGGATGCTTAAAGGAGAGGGAATTAGGCATAATTCTCACCAAACTTGTTGAGAACATGTCACCACAGCATGGCCAAGGAGTGTCCACTGAGAGTCACGGAGTTCCAACAGAAGATTGGGTCAGCCAACACATTCGAGTCCCTGACTCAATTGCAAAAAGAAGATAATGATTTCTTTCTGTTCAAGGGAAAAAATTGCTAGCTATTTAATGGCATAAACATGTCTATCCTATAGGTCATTATTTGACTGTCTTTAGTAGACAAAGCAACAGGACAGGCCCAGATTTGATCTAGAAGTCACCTAATATCTCCATTTTTCATTTCCTCATCCATGAAGAGTAACGAACTCATGGCCATTTTATAGGGTGTCCAGCTCTGTGACCAGAAAAATACTCTGGGGCATTTTCTATTGGTCTACCTACAGTAGTGTCTATTTATAGAAAGCTTCAAAGAGATGCAGGGTTTAATTATTAGACTAGTGGATACAGATAATCTCTTGAATGTTTCTACTCTGAGAAAAACACATATTTTCATTGTAGTCACAAAGTGTGTATTGTTTACTTGATATTTGTTTTGAGAATGGCCAACAGTACATAGTCCACAGTCTTCCTTTCCTCTTCCAACAGTCAAGCATTTGAGCCTTCACTCCCACAGTTTGGAAAAGACCAGGGCCCCACCACTCAGGTCACAGAAAGACAGATTCGGTGTTTCACAATTATAGCCAACTTTGTAACCAGGGACAGATGATGCAGGTATTGTGGTTATCCACTTGAATGATGGCCAGAGGTGCAGCCAGCCCTGCTACCCTAATAGTCTCTGTCTAATCCTCAACGGCAGTGGTGAGACACTGAGGAAGCTGGATATAAGCATCTGTTGGACAACGACAGTGTGTCCCTGAAGCTTGCTCGTCAACTCCTTTGTGAATGTGGAGGATTTGTTTGACTTCGGAATTCCAAGCATGCTTTGGCTCATTCATGTCATGGGTTTAATAGACCCAGTGGTGTTGGTCTCTTTATTTACACTAAGCTAGCCTGCAGTGAATAAGACAGCAGATCATTTAGATATCACATTGAATTGTAGTCAAGTAAAATGCCCCTTGATCCAAGAAATACCTCTTTGAATTTCCTTACACTGAGTCTCTGCAGTTTTGATCTGAGTTTGGGGTGGACAAGTCTCTATTTAGGAGCTGACACGTATTAGTCCATCTTGAAGATACCTCACCAGGAAGTGTCCCCAACTCTGGTTAAGGAATTCTGATCAGCAAGAGGGCAGAGGAACAAAAACAATGTAAGGGATGCAGGATGGTTGTCTGGGTAAATGAGGAGACTGCTATGGTTTGAACTGGATGGTCCAGAAGGAACACAAAGGAGGCTGAGAATCCCTGTATCAATTTAATAGCATAGACAATAACCCTGGTGCAATATATTTAGAAGGAGATGCTTTCCTGTAATCATCAAAATATAATACAGAATAAGAATAATAATCAGATAGCTCAAATTATGTAGCAAATAAAGTACTGCTCACAGTATTCTTCATTTTATCCTTATTCGCCATTGGGTTGTAATATCTTTACCATTCTTGAGATAACAGTACCATGAGCAGACCTGCTGGGAAATCTGAGATGTTAAGAGAGCTTTCTTAAGTTTCTCTGGAATTTAGAAGACGATGTTGGGGAAATGCCTCCAACGGGAAGCCAGTGTTTATTCCCACACAGTGATAATGTGTCTTTAAGGTTTTTTTTTTCTTTTCTATCTCCTGAACATTGACAACATGACTGATGAACTTGGTAGTTTGAGAAATCTCCAAGGCAATGACATCATGTGTAATTTGTCCCCTGTGTACTCGGGGAAGTCAGAGTCCTCATGCACACTTCAGCATCATGAGGCCTAACAAAATGGGAATATTCTCCAAAATAAATAAGTTGAAACATTCTTGTCTCTCAATCCAGGTTCTTCCTCTGCAGTTTTAAAGTTTGGAATTTGGTTGGTATAATGCTCTTATTTACACTTACAACTACTCAATGATGAAGGAAGGAAGGAAGGGAGGGAAGGAGGGAGGGAGGGAGGGAAGGAGGGAGGGAGGGAGGGAAGGAGGGAGGGAGGGAGGAAGGGAAGAAGGAAGGAAAGAAAGAAGGAAGGAAGGAAGGAAGGAAGGAAGGATAAATGAAAGAGGGAAGGTCCTTGTTGTGCATTGGGTATCCCCATGTGGTGTTCCCGGGTGCCTGATGGAGTGAGTCCCTTACACTGATTTTCTGTTGCCAGCAACTGAAGTACCTACTAACGCTCTCTGGCTCTGAAGGGCTTGAGCAGTATGGGTTACATGTGTTTACCATTATCCTCAGAACTGTCAGAGCCTTTCCTCCAGTGGAGGCATGCATGGAAATAGGCCAGAATGCAAGGGAACACAGTTCCGGCACTGAAATTAGCAACTGGACAACATTCCCAGGGAAGCGGCTGAGTTCATTTCTGGCAGAAATCCCACGGCTGCTGGTACAAAAAACGAAATGAAGGAAACACAAAGGATAAAACATATCTGGGGAAAACAAGAGACAATACATGTGATTCACTCCAGGATTTCAGAAATTGGGTGGCTTCTAATTTCCAAATGGCAAAATGTTTCTCTCAACCTGGATTTACATTAAAGTTTAACAGATAAGACTGGCAACCTTTTGACCTTTGAAGAGAATTTTGAGAGTTTAATCTCGTGCTGGTAACAGGATTCCAAAGCCATCACTAAGGCTGAACTAAATGGTAGTTATTACATGCCTCCAATTACATTGATTCGCCAAACTAAAACTGGGAAATAGGAAGACAGCTTCCCCCAGTACTGTGAAGAATCTCTTAAAACTGAAGAATCATAGAGACTTATTAACAACTTATAACATTTCTCTCCCTATTCAGCTTTATTACAGAATAGTATATATGTACAAATGAAATTGCATCTACAATCTGAAATGTGATGTTTTGATATAGGTATACTTTTTCAATTGTTCATATCAAGATACCGAACTCAGCCGGGCGTTGGTGGCACACGCCTGTAATCCCAGCACTTGGGAGGCTGAGGCAGGCGGGATTTCTGAGTTCGAGGCTAGCCTGGTCTACAGAGTGAGTTCCAGGACAGCCGGGGCTACACAGAGAAATGCTGTCTCGAGAAAAAAAAAAAAAAAAGATACTGAACTGAATCAACACTCAAGTAATGTGGGTTTTTTGTTTGTTTGTTTGTTTCTATTTGATTTGATTTTATATATTTGAGTGTTTCGATTGCATGTATATCTGTGTACCACATGCACGCCTGGTGCCCATGCAGGCCAAAAGAGGGAGTTTAATCCCTGGAACTGGAGTTACAGATGGTTTGTGAGGTATAGGGCGGGAGGTGGGAATCAAACTCAAGTCCTCTGGAAGAGCAGCCACTGCTATTAGTCATGAAGCCATGATTCATAGCTCCAGTCCCTCAAATATTTTCTGTGATGGTTAAAATGCTTAAAATCTGGCTCACAGTTTTAAAAGTGTGTGCTGGGTGTTTTGGTATTCTGTTTTGTTTTTAATGCATAGATGCTTGAGTTCAGATCACAGGACCCATAAAAAGTTAGGCACGGAAGTCTGCCTGCAACCCCAGTCCTGGGGAGAATAGAGAGGGAGAATGGGAGAGGCCTGTTAAAGCCTACCTCCCGATTCAGTGAGACATGCTCTGACAGGAATAAGGTGGAGAGTGATATAGAAGTACCCAGTGTTTGCCTTTGATCTGAACATGTGGTCACAGGTATAAACATTTGTGAACACTCACCACATACACACCAAACATTTAAGTATCCATTCTTTACAATGTTTTTAAGTAAACATTACTAACTATGGGCATATTCTGTACAACAGATCTCCTGTGTTGCCTTCTCTATAACCGAAACTTTGTTATCTTTGTATCAAAACCTCTACAATCCTGCTAACCTTCCTCTGAGCTTCTGCTGGTCTCAAAACCAAGATCATTGTTTAGAGCAGGACTTTTCAGCCTGTGGGTTGCAACTGCCTTAGCAAACCTCTGTCTCCCCAAATATTCACATTATGATTCATAACAGTAGCAAAAGTACACTTCTGAAGTAGTAATGACAGTAATTTTATGCCTGGGTGTCACCACAATATGAGTAACTGTGCTAAAAGGCTGCAGCATTAGAAAGGTTGAGAACCACTGTTTTCAAGGAATGCTGAGAAATTGTTTCCCTATATTTTCTTGTAGTAGCCTTATAGCTTCAGGACTTACATAGCATCTGTCTTAGTCAGGGTTTATATTCGTGCACAAAACATCATGACCAAGAAGCAAGTTGGGGAGGAAAGGGTTTATTCGACTTACGCTTCCACACTGCTGTTCATCACCAAAGGAAGTCAGGGCTGGAACTCTAGCAGGTCAGGAAGCAGGAGCTGATGCAGAGGCCTTGGAGGAATGTTCCTTATTGGCTTGCTTCTCCTGGCTTGCTTAGCTTGCTTTCTTATAGAACCCAGGACTACCAGCCCAGAGATGGCATCACCCACAATGGTACCTCCCCACTTGATCACCAACTGAGAAAATCTCCCACAACTGGATCTCACGGAGGCACTTCCCCAACTGAAGCTCCTTTCTTTGTGATAACTCCAGCCTGTGTCAAGTTTACACACAAAACCAGCCAGTACAGCATCCATTTTGAGTTGATGTTTATGTGGCATTTATGTGTCCACCTTGCTTCATATGTAGATTTTAACTTCCTCAATCCTTGTGTGGTATTAAGATCCAATTTCTTATGTTCTTTCCAGACTCAAGTAGGTTGTTAAGTATAAAATGTGATCTCCATTTGCATTTGTGAGATAATATTAAAAATATTGAAATATCACGGAGAGAACTCAAAGGTTTCTGGGAACTAGGAAAGTTATACAATTGCACAAATAGTTAACTATGAAACTAAATGTATCTTTGGGCTTTCCGATTAAGCTAGCTATACTGTGCATTTGTATTAATCGTTTACTATTTCATTGTTCCATTTAAGATGAACAACAATCATTAAAATAAGTTTTATTATCCCTTAAGAGGCACGGAAATTAAAAGTCAAGTCATGGCAAAAGAATCCAGTGCAGATCCAGGACCTGAGCCCAAGTTGAGGGACTTTGAGGGATCATTAAGACCAAAGCCTTTTCTCTTCCTCCTGGACCTACCAATTGGATTTTATCTCCCAGCCTCCTCTCTTTAGGCAAATGTTATCATGTGACTTAATTCCAAGACTTGGAATGTAAATAGAGGTGATATTTTCTAGTTTTTAGACTTGCCTATGAAGTTCCAATAAGATTAGCAAGAACAAATTTATGTAGCGTGCCTTAAAATTTTAAGAGACTACATTTAAAACCAGGTAGTACTAATGGCCTGTTCCTTCCAAGTATTCTAAATATCAACTGGGCTTTAATCCCAGAACGTAGGCAAGTTCATCTATTGAGTGAGACCCAGTCTTTATTTTCTTATTTATTGGAAATGTGTATGCTGGCACACAGCACTCAGGAAGCAAAAGAACCTCTGAGTTCAAGGGTAGCCTGGTCTATAAAGCTAGTTCAAGGGTAGCCTGGTCTATAAAGCTAGTTCAAAGATAGCCTGGTCTATAAAGCTAGTTCAAGGATAGCCTGGACTATAAGGCTAGTTCAAAGGTAGCTTGGTCTATAAAGCTAGTTCAGGAAAGATGAAGCTACCCAAAATCATCCTGTCTTGAAAAATAAATGACAACAAACTATTGGCACTGAAGAGATGACTCAGGGGTTAGACTGCTCTTCCAGGGGACCTGGATTTAATTTCCAGAGCTGATGTGCCATGCAGAATCTTATGACACTCTGTTTCTTGCTCAAGGCAAGTATGCATGGTTTTCCCTAGACGTGTTATATGGGACAGAACATTGAGGACAGAGCCTGAGTTCCTGTACTAATATGTAAAAAAACCTTATATGCCAACCACACACATTTTTTCTGGACTTATGCAAAGAGGAAACTTCTCCTTATATCTGAGCCATTACACTTCTAGGGGGGTTGCCTGAGATAGAAATTTAGCATTTTATTATGTATGCTGCCCATAAATTAACACACGCTTTTCTCCATCCTGAGGAGGAATGAAAATATAAGCTATATATGCTAGAAAACCTGCAAACAACTTTTTAATGAACATTTGAACAATGCAAGAGACCTCTCATTAACGCATCTTTTAAGTCCACTGCATCTCATTTATCTGAATTACCAATAAATCCCTCAAGAGAAAAGTTCATTGATGGATAGTTGATAAACTGGGTATATCATGTTAACATCAGTTAAATAGCACTGTTATTTGATAGGATTATTTTAATCTTAGAGAATAAGAAGAAAGTAAGCCAGAAGAATGAGAATTCCTTGGTGGAACATTCAATTTAGAGTAAACAATAGTTGTAATCATGTAAAAATCTCAAATTCTTAGGGGTATTAGACTTCACTTCTGCAAAGTATAGTGATAAATTCAAACGAAATTGCACTCCTTAAAAATATCACCACTGATGTTATGAGGTTTCATGGTAGTTATATTTGCAAGAAAAAAAATCTCTAAATCTACATTTTAGTACATCTATCTTTTTGCATATCAAAAAATTAAATAAGCCTTTTGGATAATGCCAAAAGTTTGTAGGATAGCTGTAGAAGTATTATATCATGTAAAAGTAAGTTTAATATCTGTGCAGAGAGTTCCAGGTGGGGACAGCAACGGGGGAGGCAACGTAGCTTCTTCCGCACTTGTCAAAGCCAGGCCCAGTCAGCAGACGTGGCTCCATGTCTTAGGGACGGTAGAACCCTCCCATCTCCGGCAGAGGGTCCTTAAGGATCGTGGGTGAATAGTAGCAGAGATCCAGACAAGAGTGCGTGAAATTGGGTGGAAGCTAGAGACCTTGTAACCAGCCCCTTGCTTTGTTTTATAGCTCTCCTGGTTAGGACATGAAATTTCACCAGTTCTGCATCATGATTTATCTGTTGAAGGGAGCAGGGTGTGTCTAACTGAACAGTGCTATTTATTCAGAGTGGGTTTTGTTGTTGTTTGTCTTGTTTTGCTTTGAGGACTATCAATAGTATAAAAGGAGTCTCTAGTACTATAAAGAAATAGTTCATAAGCAAACCTGGTTGCTGATATCATGGAGACACAAAGGCACTGGGGGGGTGAGGAGCTGACAAGGGCTGGCTGGAAGGCTCAGAACAGAGGAAGACTTTGGTTAAAGTGGAGGGAAATGGTATACCAACACATAAGAAGCGGATTCCTGGTCATCAGAGGAATATTTCAGGGACTCTGAAGACTTGCCCCAGCATGTTTAGATACAAGGTTACGGATACAAAATCCACATCCAAAACCTATCACTGGGAACATTGGATCCTGATGCTAGAGTCACCCTCACAGTGTCCTTGAAGCCTCCCCCATCCCAGGTCTCTGATATATCCTAGAGATGCAGCTCTATCGCCTCTGATTTCCACTAACTCCCCAGACCCTCTCTTCCCAGCTCTCCAAATACTTGATCCTCCCAGAATGCAAATAGAACAACATTTATCACCCTGCACAAAACTCGAGTCCAAGTGGATCAAAGACCTCAACTTAAAATTTAAAATTTGTTATTCTAATTTGGTTGAAGTCTACTTGCCAAATAAAATTGCATATAATTGACGGGCACAAAATGATGATTCAAAAATGTAATAAGACATACTTTCAATAAGAATTTCTAAAGAATTCTTGATGTCTGCAGAGCAGGAGAACTTCAAGGTAGAAATGCTACCAGGAGTATTTATTTACTTAGAGACAGGGTTTCTGTAGCCTGGTTGTCCTGGAACTGGCTTCAAACTTTCAACTGTCTGGTATTGCTACAACTCTTGAGGTTTTGTTTTGTTTTTAAGAAGGGGCTGAGGATTTAGCTCAATTGATCTAGTGCTTTCCTAACATACATGAAACCTGGGTCTGGTTCCAGCACTAAATAAAACCATGTGTGGAAGCATGTGTCTGTGGTTCCAGCTCTGGAGAGTTGGAAGCAGTAAGATTGTGAGTTCAAGGCCAGTCTCGGCTACATAGGATGTTTCAGGTCAGCCTAGAATACATAAAACTCTATCTTTAAAAAAAAAAGCAAATGGTAAATTTAAAAAATATTAAAGGTTAGCAGGAAAAGGTTTGGTCCTGCCATACCTGTTTTCTTTCCACTATGCTAAGTAAAATTTCTTTCCTTGAGAAAAACCAAAACAAATGACAACAAAAAATACCCAGTAAGGTCCCCAATACTCGGACCACGTTAACGAATACCTCTATCCTCTTACACACTGCACACTAAGGATGCCCAAGAACTAACCTCTCCTCTCTCCCAGGTCTCACAAATACCTGTCCACACTTTGGCATTAAAGGCATGTGCCACCACCATGCCCAGCAAAACATTTTTTAACACTTTTCAAATACTTAATATAATATAGATTTGTTATCTATAGTTACTCTGGGACCATCCAGTAACTGAAATTTCTACCATTTACTATCTTCCCATTTCATCTCCCCTTCCAGTTAGAGGCAGCCATCATTCTAGGCTCTGCTTGTAGGAGGCTGGCCTTCTGAGAGTCTGCATACACTAAGCACTGCTTCTCATCCTAGGTCTGGATGGTTCTCCTTACCCCTGTGCTCCCGAAGTTCATTCAAAATGTGACAAATACTATTTTCTTGATTTTTGATATGTAGATGATACTCCATGTGTGTTCTGTTTTACTTATCCATTACAAAAAAAAGCTCATTTTTTCATGTCTTGCATCCTCTTTTTCCCTCCTTTTTCCTTTTTCTGTCTCCTTCCTTCTTTCCTTGCCTCCGTCGCTCTGTTTCCACCCCTCCTCTAAATCCCAAGAAGCCCTGTCTCTCGAGAATGAAAAGCATGAATGAATGTTGCTGAACACAATGAGGGCTACAGAAGGCGGCACAGAAATGTGTTCAAAAAGCTGTGACAACAGAGAAAACATGTGTCCCCCATGGGTGTGCGGGAGCTTGGTACAGACATTGGCTCTTGGGACAGGCTGTGAGAGTGAGAAGCAGAAGATGCTATAATGTGGGCCAGTCATGAAGGATCCCCGAGGCTTCTGTATCCCAATGCTCCGACAGGACGGTGGGACAGCCACTAGAGGCAGCCCCTCCGGAGGCCTCCCTCCAGAGATGGGCGTCTCTGCTGAAGGGATCCCTACCCCAGAAGTCGGCTTTTGCTGTGAGCTCTTAAGGTTGTGTATGGATATGATTAGGGTCTGCAATAAGGGACATCTGTGTGCTCTGACCTCTGGGTAATGTGGCATTTCTTTCTCTGGGGCAGATGCTAGAAAGGTGTTTATTGTGAGTTGACAGGGGTCTTGGTGGGTGGTGAGGTGTGAGTCAAAACTCGACTATGCATTTTGGCATTTTGTCTGCAGATGTTTCTCAGATGTTTGTGGGCGGGCGTGTCTTTTAATAAAGAAATAGCCGAATGTATGTTTCTTTTGTGGAGAAAAGGGAGAAACGTGCATTGACAACTTGCCCTTTTGCTGGTGTCGGAGGCGCTCTCGTTTGATGGCCCGATTGAAATTAGTTGATGTATATATTTTCTAAAGAGAAAATTTGCTCATGTAAGCAAAATTCATCTGTTAGTTTTAAATTAGCTTGCTGATGAAGAAGTTAAATAGCGCAACGGGGTGGGGGAAGGGTGTGTGGAGTTTCAAGGGGTTCCATGGAGTGGGTTTTTGTGGTTGTTCTTCTGAAGCACACCTCCTCCTTACCTGGACCATGATGGTGGTATTGGTGAGGATCAGCCCTAAACCCAGATGCTCGCAGAGCCGGGGTCAAGGAGGCCTTCCTAACTCACAGCCCACATTTATTTAATAAATAGCATATTATTCCCCAGAAGTCAGACATCTTAAGATGAGAGAGTGGTACCTTGTAGGATAAACACCTGATCTCTTGAATTAAATGAATATTTAAAAAATTGATTTGCAAAGGAATGAAAAAATGAAGCAATACTTAAAAATTCTCTTCTTGGGCTAGCAAGGTGGCTCAGTAGGTGAACGCGCTGGCCATGATGGCCGAAAACCTGTGTTCAGTTCTCTGTGGAAAGAGGGAACTGACTCTCACAAGTCCTTCCCCCGCCTTCCACACATACTTACACATGGCTGCATGCATACACACGCAAACAAGCAAGTAAGTGAATAATGTGAAGCACTTAAGATCATCTTCTTTGTGTTTCAAGAAAAGCCCATTTTGTATTTTATTTTGTCCATGCCTGTGAAGATTCTGAAGAAATACCTCAGTTCATGGTGAGAAAAATCTTGAAACATGCTGTAAATATATGAAAGAACTTTCTCAGAGATGCTCATCTGATTACCCGATAAGAGGGGCCGTGATAACAGAAGGGGCCTGGAAACCTTGAGCTTGAACGCTATGTCCTTTCTCTGATTTGCATCAAAGCATCAAGAAGCAATGTTTTTCAATACTAGTTCACTTTGAGTTCCACTTGTTAGCAATTATATTGTTAATCATTCATCTACATTTATTTTAGAAATAATTTTATTGTATATAATTAAAGATATTAGCCTAGTTTGGCTCAATTAAACTTCTTAAAGCTTACTATTTTAAAAGGAAATATTTTGTCTACTGCTACAATGAATAATAATAACTGATTAATAATTATACGATAGTTTCAAAAAGAAGACTTTTGTTTCCATCATTATTGACTCTATTCTGATCTAAAACCAAAAAAAGTTTCTTAATGTATAAAGAGTGGTCATAAATAATAATAACTGATTAATTATTATAAATGATATCTTCAAAAAATAAGACCTTTGTTACTATGTTATTGACTCTATTCTGATATAAAACCAAAAACTGTCTCTTTAACTTTGCTGGGATGTTGTGCCCATTTTCTAGTATTTCTATAGAAATTGAACATGACTATAGGAAGGGTAAACTTGCATAATAGTTGGCTCTTGGCCGGTCTCCTCTCAGTTCACAACAGTGTGTCCTAGGAAGTCTAAAGAACAGGATGACTTTAAAATACTTAATGCAGGGACTACAAAGCGGTCTAGTAGTTATGAGCACAGGCTTTTCTTACAGAAGACCTGGGCTCTGTTCCTAGCATTGACATAGCACCTCCCAAGTGCCTGTAACTCTAGTTGCAGGGGACCACAGACACCAGGCATGCACATGGTGCACATACATATGTGTTGGCAAAATACTCACACACGTTAAAAATAAATAAAATATTTAGCGTACATGATTTCTTTGTTTCAACATTTTGGCACTCTGCTGACAAGCCTTAACAGTTTTATTTCAGAATGTCTGGTAGACGGTTGGGTTGTCCTCCCAGAAGTCCCACAGGCTCTAAATAGCAGCCACTCGGTTGTCACTGCCCAGTCAGAGAACTCTCTTCTTCCCCTGTTTCTTTTCTTCCCCTTTCTTCTCTCTCTTTCTTTTCTTTGTATGACTGGCGGCTAAGGCTTCCCTGAAGCTCACAGTGCTGTCTTGAACTCCTAATCTTCCTGTCTCCATCTTCTGGAACTTCAATTCTGGATTACCATGCCTGGGCTACATTCTTCTCTTTCTTGTTTTCCGTATCTTGTTAATATTAGCTCGTTCGCTCCATGACTTTCCCCGCTTCTAACCAACTTGAAGAGAAAGGTTAAGTTGGAGTTTCTTCTTCCATACTCTACGCTCCTGGCACTCAGCAAAACGTTCTGGTGATGTGGCCTTCACTAGTCGTGTGTGATGTGAGCCGCTGCCAATGCTGGCAAGGCTCAGCATGACATATGGCCCAGTACCTTTAGTGTAAATGTGTCAGTCAAGGTAGACATACCCAAAGCACACTGGCAGGAAGTTCTACCCATGCACTCAGGGCCAGATGCTCCCCACATGCTCCCCTCCTCATCTGGAGCGTTAGGGTTTTCTGCACAGGAAAAGAGAATGTGGAGACGTAAGCCATCACCCTCAAAGAGACTGTTATTCCCTTCCCCATTATCCCATTGCTCAGTATAAGAGACACAAGTCAGTCTCAGTAGCTCAGGGATAGTAATTCTCTATTTTCTCAAAAGTGAAGAGAAATAGTAACACTGCTGAGTAAAAATCACCTAGGCTGCTTTTAAAAATTAACTATCCTAGTCTCTCAGACATAGATGATCAGACATAAAGTGATCAGAAATAAAAACTAGTGTCTTCCATGCAATACTTATTCCGTAAATATTTCCGAGTGGCAGTTTATTATCTTACTCTGGTTGAATATAAACTATCACAAACTCTGCAGCTTAAAAAAAAAGTCTTTTTATTGGGTCATAAGTTCAACATGGTATGACTGAGATTTATTCTCACAATTTCGCAAGGTGGAAATCACAATGCTGGGCAGACTGAGTGTTCATCTGAAGGCTCAGAACAAGAATCCATTCTGGAGTCACTCAGACTGTTCAAGTCAGTTTCTCATACAGGGTTTGTAAGACTGATGCTTCTTATCTTGTGTATGGTGTCTGAGATCTTCCTGAGTTTCTAGACAATGTCTGTACTCTGTCTTCAAAGCCAACAACTTTGGATAGACCTCATTAGCAACCCCCTTTGATTTTTATGTTTTCTCTTTCTTTGAGTTCTTGTGTCTGATCCCTAAATTGAGATTTTTAAGAATTTTTTATGATCAGAGGAAACCTATCCAGGCAATCTCTAGTCTTTAGGCCAACTGATTTGGAACCTTAATTATATCTACAAAATTAGGATTGTAAGCATGCTATCTCATTTCAGTTATAAACTCCAAGGACACCGTGAGAAACAATGCAGAGGTGAGAATACCCAAGAGATCATTTTAGAGTTCTACCTATGATAGCATAGTGTCAGGGGCATCTGGGAAAGAGTATGACTGAGTTGAGCCATACAACTTGGGTTTTAAGACCAGACTCTGCTGAGTACTTTGGAGTAAGTTACGAAGCCTTTAGTCTAATAACTTCGAAATAGGAATTCTATTCCACATTCTAGTAACATTGCAGAAAGCCTGTGAGTATCAAATTCTTATTGGTATGTATGTAAGAACTCTATGCCTTAAAAATCATCACAGATGCAATGTAACATGTGTGAGTCTGAATATAATTTCCCTTCTGAGGGTATGTGAGACAAAATTCTTAAAATAATACTAGAAGAGGATGCTACAGGGGCTAGAGAAAGGTCTTGAGAGACCAAAGCTTTGGCTTCTGTCCCTACAGAACATGAGTCTGTTGAGCTAATCGCAAAGTAAGTGAAAGCATATGATATGCATTTCTCCTTTAATGCATGAAATAGGTGTAAAATTTTTGAAGGTCGCTCTGGCAAAAGGTTTTGGCTTCTGCTGAATGTAATGAACGTTATGCATTACCACACCCGTGTGTTTTCTGAAGAAACTGAAATGGTGTAAATACAAGACTGTTTTTCTTCTAAATGTGCCTGGGGGCGGGGCAGAAATATAGATACATGGCTGAACTGGCAACACTGTGACAGAAGCCAAAGTTCCAGGCTTGAGAAGAATGTTCCAGTGAGCTCTCACACCTAATGAAGATGTGTGCTTGTATCGCTTCAACTTGGTTTTCTTGTTAATACTTTCGCCTCACCCCATGGGGCTTAGAATCGTACTGATTTTATTTACACATATTACTAACCTAAGGGGAGAAAAAAAAACAGACTTTTAACAAACACCATGAGAAAGGAAGTAGAACAAACAGGGAATCTTTCTAATAGTGATAGAATTCCCATGTTCCTACTGAAAAAAACCTTTGTCTCTAGCTCTTTAGGAGAAGTTGAGTAGAAAAGATGTCTCCAGCATTGACGCCAACGTTATTGCAGAGATCAGACTGGGATTCATTTCTTCTGGCTCCTTCTCATAATTTTGTTTCTATTCCTCTGTCTGTGTATGACAATTTTGTCTTTGTGTTTTGCTGTTGCTATTGTTAGAATGCTTGTTTTGAGACAAGATCTCAGACTATTGTCCAGACTGGCCTAGAACTCAACATGATCTTTCCACATATTCATGCTAAAACTAGAGAGGTCTCACATTTACACTACTTTTTAGTCCCCATGCTCCCAATTTTATTTCTATTCAAACATTTTAAATTCTAAAAAAAAAAAAAAAAACAGGGAGAAACAAGAGCAGTAGCTTTTTAGCCAATCAACAAAGACAGAAGACCCATCCCAGAGCCTGAACTGATGATGTATCATTTCTCTACTGTCATTTGGATTGACATTCACAGGCACTTCAACTAGAAATATATGTATCATTATGTGTAGGCACAATAAGCAAATCAAGCCCTTAGTTCTGATGACAACTTGCCGTCTGATATAAATTCTATTACTTCTTTATTTAAAATACAGCAGTAAGAATGTCTTTTAAAACGGTAGCTCATTCAGTGTCCAAGGCTGTGATGCATTTTCTAGAATTTGTTTTAGAGACTTAGAGACATCTAAAATCTTGTCCATAACTTTGATCCTTGGTCATGAGACAAGGATGCTTTAAAGAACGCATTTCTGATGTTACACACTCATAGACTGTTGTTGGTTACAGAGCTTACAGGATTCAGGTCTAGGACTGTATGACTAGTGATGAATCTGCTGCTTCCTGTTTCCACATCTCACAGGCATGCCCAACACTGATGTGTTTCTGCTTTATTGTACATCCCATAGCCAAAGTGGCTGAAAGAAGAGGGTGGAAGAACAAATTATGAACCTATACCACTCCCAGGGTAAGACTGCTATGACAAACCTGTAGTCAGGTCTCATCGGTGAAGGGCTCACATGACTAGCTTAGAGAATAAGCTCTGACTATAAAAAAGGCACCAGCCACCGCAGGAGAACTGGTGTTTAGATGCCTGGCACTCTTCCTAATGTGCTTTTGTGCTTCATCCTTATGTGGGCTGTATTATTACCCCCATTTACAGAAATGAAAACAGACTAAAGAACTAAGAATAATGCTTGGAGCAAACTGTGAGTTTCCTTGTTAGTTGGATGGACTAGAAAGCACATACATCTCTCTTACTTTCTTCTTCAAGCTACTTGAAGAAGAAGTTATTAAGGTCTTTGATATCTAGTTGTGCTGGCTAGTTTTATGTCAATTTGGCATGATCTAGAGTCATTTAGGAAGAGGAACCTCAATTGACAAAGTGCTCTATTACATTGGCCTATGGGCAAGTCCGTGGAGCAATTTCTTGTTTGATGATTGT
Source organism: Apodemus agrarius (assembly GCA_964023405.1). Taxonomy (NCBI): domain Eukaryota; kingdom Metazoa; phylum Chordata; class Mammalia; order Rodentia; family Muridae; genus Apodemus; species Apodemus agrarius. The sequence continues at coordinate 91,220,054 of OZ030012.1, read as the reverse complement.
TGTGGTAGGGCCTAGTATATTGTGGGTGTGGGATATCTTCATGACAGAAACTAGGAAACACTGGCATGATAGATGGTGAAGGGTCAAACAGGCTATCTGCAACCTATAGTCCTTTGTCAAATTTGTATCTAAACCATGATACTCTGGGAAAATATGATTCCCTGAGCTGAGTCTCACCAAAGGAAAGAGAGCTGCCAGGAAGGGACAGATCTGTTTAGTTCAGACTGCTCAAAGAACCTGAGTTCTGATGCACATGGACTCACTAGCTGATAAACAGCTCCTTCTGAACAATCTGGAAGCAATGCCTTTCCCTGGGACTACAGAGCCAAGAGGAGGTTCCGGTCCTAATGTGTTGATAACAACCAGAGTGACATCAGAATGTGAGGTCCTCAGGACAGAGACCTTGCAGTGGTTTTGGCACAGACTATCCTACTGAGTCTTTTGTGTTTATGGGAAATATTAAATAATCATTCCCTTGGAGGTTGGGGAATAACACAGTGGGAATGAGGGAATGCAAAGGGCGGGGTCAGGGGGATGTCTTGATGACAGAAGATAAGGAGCTAGAGCCTGTGGGAGGCTTTTATGAGGCGGAGAAGTCTCTAGGATGAGCTGTTAAGCTGGGTGTGTGGGCATGTTGGCAATTATGTCTACAGATGAGGTGAATAATAAAACATTTCCAAGAAAATTTAAAGGTGTGAAGAATTAGAGAAAACAGATGGACATGGAGAGAGGGCAAGCCTGCCTGTGGGGCTCACTGGCGGGCCCATCGAGACTTCTGGACCAAGAGAAGTGCTGAGGCAATAGGGTCATGTATTTTTTTTCTTCCAACAAAGAAAGCACTGAAGAAACGCCCCAGCATTCCAGAAACACTAAAATCGCCACTTGTTTTATGTGGAAAGGCAAAAGGCTATGAGGGGGAAAAATAGCCAGATGGCTTCACAAAAGTCCTAGCCCTGTTGAGCAGGAATAGATATATTCAGATTATGTCACACCCTGCCAACAATACCGGGCCAAATCTACAGTGTCACATGGGGTGGCAAAGCAAATAAATATGCCCATATTCACTGTGGAACTCAGGCCAACATGTGAGAGTGAGTTGGAACTCGGCTGGAAGGTAGATTCAGAGGACCTACAAGGAGGAAAGGAGAAAGCCCTCGGTGCCTATCAGTTCTGCTGAAAACAGAGCTCCTCGACTCTGGACTCTGTGCATCATGTAGGCAACTTTAGCTATACTCCACAGTGTTTATCGACAATGAAACAGCTTTGCTCTTAATGTAAATTTACTTGCACAGAAGAGCCCTGGCTGGGCTGGCTGGAGGTCTTTGAGGTCTAGGAAGGAGTCTAAAGGGCCAAGCACTCAGATGAGATGAGTACCTCCTCCGCTATCTAGGTGGGAACTGCCAAATGGAGTTTAGAGCAGGGTCTCTACTGATCTGTTGCAAGAAGAGATTAAAGATGATACCGGTTGTAAGGAAGGGCTGAGATTATGACAGCACCCAGGCATCCATGCATGGACAGTCACTGCCAAGAGTAATTCCAAATACAGACAAGTTCTGATTCAGCCAAGAATCACAATAACACTTAGCATGGAGTCTCAGGGGTCCACACTTCCCTCTGCCTCTTATGAATACCTATATCCTATGTGGCTTTGGGACAGTGCTGGCCAGGAGGAATGCAGCAGTACAGGTCATCTCCCAGACAAGATGCTCTGGAGAGTACTGATGGACACTAGTGTGCATGCAATGGTGCTTTGCAAATGGTGGGGCGGGGGGGGGGGAACAATGAGAAACTAAGGACAGAAGGTAAGGAGTGAGGCCAAATGTTGCCCAACAAAGCTTCTTAAGGTCATAGGCATATTATGTATTGCTTAGGCATTTCTAGAGTAAGCCAATATTGAGGCTAAAGGAAAGAAGGGATTCTACATTTCAATTCTTCAATATAATTCTTGTATTTCTTTCTGGAGCCTCCTGGTTGACTTTTTTTTTTATTGTGATCAATATGCATTAGGAAAGTTTCCACTCTTCTACCTGCTTCATGCACATCTTTTGTAGTTTCTCTTCCTCTTTAGAATATGTGGAGTCTGCCTTTCTCGTCATACATCATGGCAGGGGTTATAGGATGATTTTTAAAGACTTATCTTTCCTCTCAACTTTTCTTCCTCCATGACTCTCCTCAGTAGCTTTCAAAAAGGAGGCTGCAGTAAATCTCCTGGTTCAACCCAAGAAGACTAGGAACTTTAGCAGCAACTTTATAGGTTTGGAAGCCAACTTTCCCTAACTGAGCCTCCACAGTAAGACCTTCCCCTGGGAAAGCACTTTGTTCAAGCCTTAAGCAGATTCGGCTAAGCCAAGCCTAGACTCTTTGCCCCTAGAAGTGGATATAATTAATGGGTGTTGATTTTAATCTGGTCAGTTTCTAGCAATTTGTTATATAACATAGGGAACAAATGTACTTGTATCATCTATAATCCTTACCATCTATTTTTCAACCAAGCAGATAAAGGATTCTGATTAAGTATAGTCCTTTCTGTTTAAAATTCTTTAGGGCACTGCCCAAGAAAGGGAAGAAGCCAGGGTTTGTGGCACAGCTCCAAGGCCAGAAGCACTATCACCTCTCTGTTCTGGCAATGTTTTGCTTTTCCATCGCCCACTGCACCTTTGCCAACTTGCCAATGTGCCTGAAATTCTTTTTCCTCTAATAAAGCTTGCTCCCTCACCACTTGCATGCCTTCTCTGACCACCTCTGCTTGTTTGGGTTTCTTCTTCCATAGTATGTCTGGATCTGGCACAGGGCGCAAACTCTGGCCATGGGCAGGGAGCTTTGGTTTCCTTTGTGAACTGAGCTACTACAGAGTCTTGAACCAGTCTGACACATAGTAGGAGATCAAGAAGTATTTCTTGAAATAAACTTCAAAAGTACATATAAAATCAATTTGTTGCTTCATCAAAGTTTATCATAAAATCTTGCATGTGAGCATGCAATTCTCAAAACCAATATCTAGACTACTTGCTCTGAAAACAAAAGAAGGGCCATTTGGTGAAAACCAGTCAGTGCAGTGGAGGACTAACGTCAGCCCAGGTCAGTGTGACCAAGGTTCTATGTGCCCAAACCTTTGAGTTCAGTGATTTAGAGGCCCAGTTCTTCTAACTTGAATACCTGCCAATCAAGGTGCTTTTCATGGAACCAAAGTTCTCAATTTAAAATGCTTCCAAACTACTTGCTATGATTTTTTTTAAAAAAATAAGAAAATCTGTTGCCTTAAGATATTTATGAATAAGTTTTGCCAGCTCCTGCTTGCTGCCGCCCCGAAGAATGAAATCTCAAGGGTTCTGGAATCCCTGCTAATGTCTAGCAGGCACCAAGTCTCCAGATTCACAGACTCAGCTCTGAATGAAACCTGTGGATTGGATAAGGGCTAAAATCCTACCATGAAGTGTCAAGCAGAAGTCTAATAGGTTCACCTATGGAGAGAATAGCTCCTTGATAGGAGAGAGCTTGGTGTAGGGGAAGAGAGTTGACCATGGAACCAAGGACCTGCTTCCTTTAAATCCCAACTCAGCTCCTGGGTTGTTCCTAAGTTACTGCTTCATTTCTGTGTCTATAAAACGGAAACATAGTTCCTATCTCACAGAGTTGTTACAACAAATCAATGTGATAAGATGTATGAATGCCATGTGATAGTGGCTGGCACATAGGAGCCTAGTGGATGGTGGGCGTGACTGAGACTAAAGGCACATCACAGCATTGTTTTGGGCAGTGCCTGTTAGCTATGGGATGAAAGCAAACACTGAAGAGCAACTTTACGCAGTGTGCTAGTGGTGTGGCAATAAATGCAGTGTGGCTAGGTTTGACTAGACATTAACCCTCAGTGGAGCACACAGAGCCCCAACCCAAAGAACTATCTTCAGCTGTGGAGAGACTCGCTACACAGATAGGACCAGTGACTGGAAAGCAGACTTTTCTAAAACTATGTAAACTGTTTGGTTTGACAATTCATCTTTCCATGAAGCCTGGGAATCAATATCATGCATGGCTTTGAGTTCATTATGCTAGTAGTTTTCTGTACTAGCAGGATGGGGTAGAATGTTTCTAAAATTCACTTAAGTCAAGTCCAGGAAGGAATTTACCCCCATATATTTCCATTGTATTAGGATAAGCTAGATCACCCACAGCTTAATTACAAGATCTCAGCCATTCATAGTGGTGCCACCAAGCTCAACAAGGCTACATTGTCACTATATTAGGTGAAGGATGTGACAGCTTGAGAGACCCAACTGCCCAGAGCTCTGCTCCATTGCTACTACAACAGTAGAAGAGCCTACCTCCTCCTCAAGGTCCTTCCAGCTGATCCAAATAATAACCAGGCTTTCCATCCCAATGAGGGTGCTCAGCTAGGTGTGGCTTCTCTTAATTGCTTCCTGAACTGCAGCCATATTTCCTCACCACATGCTGCCCTGGAACATTGACGTTTTTAGAGTCGTGGGATGGTTTTTCATGGCAGGAGTGTTATTGGGGGGGTTGGTATTCAAGATGATTATCTCTGTAGTAGGATTGGTTGATTTGTCCTTCTGTCAATGTTGGTGGAAGCATCTATGGTCAAGTTAGACTCTTACCATCCTTCCCAGCGCATCACAGAAAATAGAGCAGTATGGACAGGGCTGTTCATGCCTATCCACTCAGTCCCAGTAGGCTTATGTGTAGGTGTAAACACATACAGCAAACACACAGAAAAATCTAATCTTCTCAAATACTGAGATTCTCAGACCACTAAAATTTACCCAGTGAGGAATATTAACAGAAAGCAGTTTCAAATTAGAAAACAACAGCACTTGGCTTCTAGGAGTCAATCCATATATGTGTCTTAACTTTTGCACATACTAGTTCTGTTTTATTGAGAAAGTAGTTCTGGTATCCTGAGAAAGGCGCATAAACACTGTGCCTCAGCCTTAATCTCTCAGCAATGAGTGTAGCCCTCTTGCTTACTTGCTGCATCTCTTAGTAGATGACGTACTTGGCGAACATGTCTCTCATCCCGTCTCTTCAGTTTGTAATTGTGATCATTCCTCTTACAAGTTCATAGTATAAAGGTTGTTTTATACTAAAAATGTAGGATGTGTTTTAGAGCAAGAGTGAATCTTTTCTAGAAATCACAGCAGACAAATGCATGCTCAGAATATGTATGTAAATGAGAATAAACATTGAGTTAGAACAATGGTTTTCAAGCCAGCCATTTTGCAGATGTATTTAACCGTGCTGTTTGAAGTGCTAGTCAAATTCAGATTAGCCATGTTTTTTTAAAGTTTAAATAGATGCTGTTGAAAATACAAATTCTTTAAGACTCATTTTCAAATATTGAGGTAATACATTGCTTGAAGACCCACTTCAAAATATTTGAAGCTAGTTAAGAGAAAAGGCAACTATTAGTAACCCCTAAGAATTGGCTAGTTTTAGCTTCGGATGGCAGAGATAGGCCTGTTGGGCTATGCTACTTCAGAGCTTCTATAACAGGACACACACCCACAGGAAGCTTGCCATGTCGGTCTGCTGGTCTGCCATTAACCAGAGATGAGTTCCCTAAAGACCTGGTCAGGGACAGCCAGCCAGATTAAACTTTACCTCCCAGTTCTTTTGTACCTTAGCCCCGTCCACCAACCTATAGCTGTCCACTCCTTCTGAGAAGAAGCATGTAAGAATAACTGTGCCGTCTATGTGCTTAGTGAGTTTTACACTGTTGTAAATTTTATCACTGGTCTACATCATGATGTCTGACTCCTCCCCATATGAAGGCAGTAAGAGGTACAGCTGTGCACTTTCCTATCTATCGTCACACCTGGAAGCAAGAGAATCAATTAGTTGAGTAATTTTCTACTATTTCAAGTAACCTAATACCAAACATCATGGGGTTAGTTGACAGAAAATAGAATGAAAGATACAGAAGCGGGACAAATGGATAATAGAATTTGAAGTTCAAAGGCCAAGATTTAGAACTCTCCTGCTCATGATTTTTTTTCCAAGTGCAAGTCTTACCACATGTGGTGGTTTGAATATAATTGGCCCATAGGGAGTAGCACTATGAGGAGGTGTGGCCTTGGTGGAGAAGGTGTGACACTGTGGAGGTGGGCTTGGGAGGTCTCCTCCTGTGCTCAGGCTCCACCCAGTGCAGAAGAGAGCTTCCACATAGCTGCCTGTGGATGCCAGTCTCCTCCTGTTTGCCTTCAGAACAAGATGTAGAACTCTCAGCTCCTCCAGTTCCATGATGTCCCAGACACTAACATGCCTGCCTGGTTACTGCTATACTTCTGCCATGATGATAATGGACTGATCCTCAGAACCAGCAAGCCAGCCCCAATTAAATGTTGTCCTTTATAAGAGTCGCCTTGGTCATGGTGTCTCTTCACATCAATGGATACGCAATCCATTCACATAATGACCGTGCAATCTAGGTTGGGTGATGTTCCAGTGAAAGAATCAGTGCTGGGGATGAAGATCAATGGAAGAGCACATCATTGGTTCAATAAATGGACCAGAGAAATAAAAATAATAAACAAATGAACAACGGTGGTGACCGGTATAGTAAAGACTCCAAAAAGTTACTGTCTCTATTCCTGAAACAGTCTGGGGAGGGAGTCTATGTACTTCTGCTCCTTAACATGGTGTTATAATCTGCCACTTTCTCAGGACACTGTGAAGCTTAAATACTTAGAATATATTCCCCACAAGCTGCCATCAAATACCTTAAAATACACTCGTTTGTTTATATAAAAATTTTTATTAGAAGTCTGAAATCTGGGCTCCTTTTGCTCTCTGTGCCAAGTTTGACATTTTTGAAGAATGCGTGTATGCCAAGCCTGCAACATGTATTTATAAAGCACTCTTAACTGATAGTTAACATCTATGGGAAATTTAAATATGTACTATAGGATCATAAAAATAAATACTAACAACTATACCTGTGGGTTGTAACCAGTGATTTATTTCCTTAATTAATACACGTTTGACTATGAAGATTTTAATTCAGTCAACAAATATGTACAGAAACTAGATTTTAACTTAAACATTTATATGAATATACATCTAGCTATGGAAAATACTTTTGCTGCAACCTGAAGTTCAATGAATACTGAGTACAAATTGGCAGGAATACCAGGAATAATGACAAACTTTATCACTTCTTTCTTGGCAATGAAGCTTGGTTTCTTATGAAAGCTGTCAAACTCTCAATTTTTAGGTGTAGTTCTCAGACCTGAATGAGGCCCACAGATCCTCCAAATGGCTCAGGCCAGCTTTCTGTGGAACCATGGACGTCTGGACAAGTTAGCAAACTAGAAGCCCTCTTGCTGTGACCCATGAAGTGGTTAAGCCAGCTGAAGTCTGTGTATAGCGATGGATAATAAAACCATGAATCATCCTGTGTAGCTGGGGCTAAGGTCAGCCAGAACTCCCAGGGAAGTGCTCCACATGTCATAGGAATAGCAAGCTGCAGGGGCGTAATGAAAACTATGGAGATCCTTCTGGGAGCTGGATATGCCATGAGCAGAGAGAGGCGGGATCAGCACAGTCTGTGGTGATGGAGGATGTCCTGTAATGCATGAAATTCTCTATGTGCAGTCTGGAGGGACTATCTCAAGACAGAAGCATCCAACCTATGTGACTAGCAGTGAGAGACCTGAGAAGTGCCATGCTGAACCAGGGCAGTCTTTTTAGAACCACATAATCAACACTCCAGAACTGGCTGATGTGGATCTATGTGGAGACTATGGGATTCACCAGGGGCAAGCAGAGCCCTGATAATGTTACCAGGGAACCTGGTTCCCTTTTATGGGTTCTTAGTCTCATTGGTAAAAACTATTTAAACGGACTCAGAAGGAAGTTTGAGAAGCATTTTATTTAGAGTTTGAGAGGAAAGTAGTGAGAGGGCAAGCCAGTTGTAAGTCTCAGCAGCCACTAGAAAAAGGGAGATCGATAAGAGAAGAAAGTCATGCTGTTTTGAGTCAGGATCCAACAAATCGGGCTTATTCCACCATGGAACATGCAGCTGTGTGGTGGCTGGGAGGCTTCAGAAAAACAGTAGGATTGTCAGAGTGTCAGAGCAAGCACGTTTGAGAGTGGGCTGGTACCCACAAAAAAAGAGTAGAAAGAGGAAGCAGGAAAGGTTCCACTTTTTGAGTTGGAATTCAGAAAAACAGGTAGATTTTCCAGTGAAGACCTGTAAGTAACTGCAGAGGGAGGGGCATCTGGGATTTATAAGTACATTATTTCATGGAGGAAATAATTATGTCTTCAGGTATATCAGTATCTTAGCTTCTGTCCCAGTTGTTATGATAAAATAACCTAACAAAAATAACTTAAGAGGGAAAAGATTTATTTGGTATACAATTCCAGGTTACAGTGCATTTTTGTGGGAAGACAAGATGGCAGAAATTTGACGCCACTGGTCACATTAAGTATATCCTGGTCAAGGTCAGAAAGCAATAAATTAACGCATGCGTGCTATTGCTCTAGCACACTCTCCCTTTTATTCAGTTCAGGATCCACATAATGGTGCGGCCCACATTCAGGGTGGGTCTCTTCATGTCAGTGAACCCAATTAAGAAATTCTCTTACAGATATGTATACAGGGCAACTAAATCTAGACTATTCCTCTTGGAGACTCTCTCAGGTGTTTCTATAAACATACCACCAGGCAACTTTCCTACAGAGAGGACTCCTTGGAGGCAATTAACAGACTCACCTGAATCACCTCTTAGGGAGAAGACATTATCATGAAACCCTGGGGAGCAGTTTAGGGAGTCAGTTTCCACCCAGATTCAGAGCTAGAGCTCTGTTAGAATCTGACAGATTCTGTTCTTTTGACCAAGTAGAAGTAGCTCTTCCTCTGTTGTCCTCAAGGAAGTTCAAATGCCTGCATCCTCTTCCTTTCATATGATGTCTTAAAGTCAAAGGAGGGCAAAGCTGATCATAATGGAGGGTCTATTCTCAATGGCCGCCAGGCCTGCTCATGTCTGCTCAGCTAGCTGACAGTAAGATTACTGTCTGCAACTGAACAGGTGAACAACAGCCCAGATGTGGACTACACTATGCTGCATTTAGATTTGTAAGTGGGGAAGTGTGACCATCTCACACACATGGAACTACCTGCAAACAACTTTCTATAGACAGCTAGGGGAACCCCCTCATGCCACAACATTTCTCCTCTGGCCATGATCATATCATTGCCTTTTGAAGGAGAAATTACCTTGGCCCAGTAGTCATCACAAGTAGCTGAACAGAATAGTATAGTGATGGCTCAGTTGATATTAATAATAATGAGCCAGCTGACCCTCCTTAGCAGACAGAGGGAAAGGAGGGGCACAGGACTTCTCTGTTCTATTCTCCCTCAGTTGTAAACATTCTTGGGAGGTGCTACTGTACAACAGAAATAGGAGGTTAACTAAAAGTAGAACATCATGATGCAGCTTCTATGGGGATCATCACACACCAAGGGGAAGGACTTTGCAAGTATTTGGGGCCACCCACACTTCTGTACGTATCCTCACCCTTGTTCTGTAAATTAGCCCAATAAACTCATTACTTCACCAAGCTGGACTTCTGTAGAATTGCCACTTTGGCCTGTATAAATGGTGGGGATGGACATTTCATCTATGGATGGATCTACAAGAAAACTTCACATAATACCAATGAAGGGCTGACACCTGCTGGAGGCTCAACCCAAAAGGTAGTTTGTTTAAACGCCACTGCTACATGGCTGTTAATGCAAAAATCACATTTCTCACCCCAAAGGGAAAGAGATCTTATACAACCACATATAAGTGAGCTTGACCCTGGAACACAGACTTGGTTTACTCTAAATTCCATGTTCCAATGTGGTGACAGGCTTATGAAGTTTTTATAGTGACAAGACAAAGAAAGTCTTAGGTGAAGGCCCCTTTAAAGCAGTTTGAGAGAAGCACTACATAGATGGGTTAAAAGAGAGTAGAGAAATGTCCATAATTGGCCTAGTATCCAAGTGTGTGTGTGTGTGTGTGTGTGTGTGTGTGTGTGTGTGTAATCCAGAGGGTGACATTGGTTTTTTTCATCACTCTGTTTTACTGAATTTGGAGCTTACCATTTTCCCTAAGCTTGTGAATCAGCGATTTCCTAGATCCACCCTCTTGTTCATTGGGGATTATCAGAATGTGAAGCCTGATTTTAACAGCTCATTTCTTTTTTTATGCTAAAGAATATTCAATTGTCTCACTTATCCACTCACTCTCTGAAGAAGAGCTTGAATGCTTTCAACTTCTGACGTGTATAGAAAATGCATACGCCAGCATCTGAGTTCAGGTTTTAGAGTATACCTTTTTGAGGTTTTAGTATAGCATTTGTAGTCTTCTGATTGGTGGGAGCTAGTGGTCAATTTGTACATTTCAAAGGATTTGACCTGATGGTCACAAAGTTGTTAGTTCACAAACAGACAGAAGGATTTTGAAAATGGCTATTAAGGGGACTATAGAAGGCCTGTAACAGTTCGGCTTTGTACTTGTAACACCCCACACTCTCCACAGACCTCCTCACTGGAGGTCTCATCATTTAATCAGCCTCACAGAAGGGTCAGTGGCAAGTGCTATTCTTTCCAGGAACTTTCATTCACACCGCTCACTCCCTATTAAGATTATGGACCTAGTACTTTAAGATACAAGATTATGGACCTACTGCTTTAAGACACGACTACCCCAGGAAACAACATAGGAGAAACCAGGACACACCTCAGAAAGAAAAACAAACCCAGCTTGTCTTAGTCAGGGTTTCTATTCCTGCACAAACATCATGACCAAGAAACAAGTTGAAGAGGGAAGGGTTTATTCAGCTTACACTTCCACACTGCTGTTCATCACCAAAGAAAGTCAGGACTGGAACTCAAGCAGGTCAGGAAACAGGAGCTGATGCAGAGGCCATGGAGGGATGTTCCTTACTGGCTTGCTTCCCCTGGCTTCCTCAGCTTGCTTTCTTCTAGAACCCAGGACTACCAGCCCAGTGATGGTACTACCCACAAGGGGCCCTCTCAGCTTGATTACTAATTGAAGAAATGCCCCACAGCTGGATCTCACAGAGGCACCTCCCCAACTGAAGCTCCTTTCTCTGTGATAACTCCAGCCTGTGTCAAGTTGACACACAAAACCAGGCAGCATACAGCTCCTTTCTCTTGCAAGTTGAAGATGAGTTTGGTGGTTCTATCTAGTGTCTGCCTCCAGATCTCTTGGTATGCAGTCTAGGCCATGCTAAGTCACGCGGTGTGGAACCTCTCACCATTCCTATGAAAAGCTATTACAGTCAGAAACCTTCTTTGTTAGGGAGATTGGAAGGTTGTTCCCTGGTTATGCTGTACATGATGGCCACCCTAATGCTGCGGCTCTCTTAACATGAAAGCTGTTTCTTTTTGGGGAGCCCATTTACTAACAAAGTTCTATCACCTTTCCACGAAGTCTTGTCACTGTTCTACTACTGCAATGAAACACTGTGACCAAAAAGCAAGTTGGGAAAGGAAGGGTTAACTTGGCTTACACTTCCATGTTATAGTCCATTACTAAAGGAAGTCAGGACAGTAACTCAAACAGGCCAGGAACTTAGATGCAGGAGCTGACGCAGAAACCATGGAGAGGTGCTGCTTACTGGCTTGCTCATCATGGCTTGCTCGGCCTTTCTTATAGAATCCAATATCACCATGCCAAGGATAGAAGCACCCACAATACTGGATGCTCCCCATTACTGGATGGGGCCCATGGATCACCTTCCCCATATATGCTGCAAGTTTCTGAAGTTTGCTATTGTGCTCTTCTTGTGAAGGTCGACATAGCTGCTATGAGGTCATGTGTACAACAGTCATACTTTTCCAGAAGACAGCATTTCACAGTACTTTTCCCATTCTATAGTCCTTACATTATTTTAGCCTTCTCTTCCATGGTGGTTCCTACTATTTCTCCTCTCTTTTCCCCAACCCCTCCTCTTTCAACTTCTTAACTACAACATTCTATATATGTAATAGTTTTTAACCTGTGGATCCCAGAATATTCCATCTTTTCCTTTTAATAAAATTTTCTTTCTTTATCCTTTTAAGTGACCTAATACTAATCCTTATCTTCACTCTGCCAATTTCCATGAGTGACTAGTATTTCAGTAAATATCATAACATTATTACCCCCTAAAAATTATTCAAGTTAGAGGGATGAGTGTTTTTAACTATTATGTTATTTACATAATGATCCTATCCAGCATTGTGGATGCTCTTGATGTTAATGGTATATTCTCAGAGTGGTGTTTCTAAATGTCTAAATAGCTTTCAGCCTACGCATTGAAATTTTAGCTGTTGGAGAACACCCGTATATACTAAGGAAGACCAACGCTTCAAACCTACTACAAACAAATCCAACTTGAACACAATGTTGCAACTGTATCAATCAATAAAATAACCTTAGTGACCCAAAGCCCAATGTAGAAATACAAGAAATATGATAAATCAAACCAATATGACCAATATAAAAAATACACCCCCAAAAAGGCACTTGGCAGTGGTGGCATATGCCTTTAATCCCAGCACACGAAAGACAGAGGTAGGCAGAACTTGTGAGTGTGAGGCCAGCCTGGCCTGCAGAATGAATTCCAGAACACTTAGGGATATAAAGGGAAATGCTGTCTCAAACAAACAAACAAACACCAAAAACCCAATTCCATGCTAAGAAATTCCAATCAGAGTGAATTAAATGAAACACAAGCAAAGGAATTTTAAAAAACCACATATTTAAATGTTTAACAAAACTCAAATAAATACACAGGAAATACAAATACACAGTTTAATGAAATGAAGCAATATAGAATATGAAACAATAAAGAGATAGAAATAAATTTCAAGATATAAAAATATTACTTGAAGCTTCAGTACCAGAATAGATCAAAGGTAAGACAATGGAAGATATGGAGTAGAAAGATGAATTAGGACATTTAGATATTGACAATGATAAAATCATAAGAAAGTATAAAGAGAACATATGAAGTCTTTGAGATGACACTTAAAGGTCATAGTTATAAAGCATGGGGACAGAGCAATAATAAGAACTCCAGAATAAAGGTATAACAATATATAGAATAAGACCTAAGCTGCGTTCTGCAACCAGCTCGCTGGCCCCTAGACCAGCGGTGTAGCGGCGGGCCTCCATATTGCAACCAGGACACAGCTGGAAAGGCCCAGGTAAACACCCCTTCCAGGGCTACACTCACGGGGGTATCTGCTAGGGTCTCGGAGCCAAGCAGGCGGAGTCCCGCCTAGGCTCTGTGGGACATCCCCGAGCCCTCTGGTGAGCACCAAGGCTGCGTTCTGCAACCAGCTTGCTGGCCCCTAGACCAGCGGTGTAGCGGCGGGCCTCCATATCGCAACCAGGACACAGCTGGAAAGGCCCAGGCTCTGTGGGACATCCCCGCCCTCTGGTGAGCACCTAGGCTGTGTTCTGCAACCAGCTCGCCGGCCCCTAGACCAGCGGTGTAGCGGCGGGCCTCCATATTGCAACCAGGACACAGCTGGAAAGGCCCAGGCTCTGTGGGACATCCCCGCCCTCTGGTGAGCACCTAAGCTGCGTTCTGCAACCAGCTCGCTGGCCCCTAGACCAGTGGTGTAGCGGCGGGCCTCCATATTGCAACCAGGAAACAGCTGGAAAGGCCCAGGTAAACACCCCTTCCAGGGCTACACTCACGGGGGTATCTGCTAGGGTCTCGGAGCCAAGCAGGCGGAGTCCCGCCTAGGCTCTGTGGGACATCCCCGAGCCCTCTGGTGAGCACCAAGGCTGCGTTCTGCAACCAGCTCGCCGGCCCCTGGACCAGTGGTAGCAACGGGCCCCCATATTGCAACCAGGACATAGCTGGAAAGGCCCAGGTAAACACCCCTTCCAGGGCTACCCTCACGGGGGATCTGCTAGGCTCTCGGAGTTCCTTGCAACCAGGACACAGCTGGAGAAGCCCAGGTAGACAGACTCCAACAGGGGCCACAATCGCATGGGTGGCAGCCAGCTTATGATCCCTTAAAGCAGCAGTCACACATATTCACCAATAGAGAAACAACAGGTGAGGCCAGCCTCACAGGAGATTCAAACACCAGCCACTGACAACAAGGCCAACTAAAACCAGAAATAACCAGATGGCAAAAGGAAAACGAAGGAACGTTACTAACAAAAATCAAGGCAACATGACAGCATCTGAACCCAGTTCTCCAACAACAGGAATCCCTGGATACCCTAAAACACCAGAAAAACAAGACTTGGATATAAAATCACTGGTCAGGATGCTGGTAGCTGAAAACATAGAAAAATCTCGTAAAGAAATAGAGGAGAAAATGGATCAAAAGTTAGAAGCCTTTACGAGGCAAATACAAAAATCACTTCAAGAAATGCAGGAGAAGATGGATCAAAGAGAAGAAGACAATAAGGAAGAAAGACAAAAGTCACTTAAAGAACTACAGAAGAACGTGGGCCAACAAGTAGAAGCTATGAAAGAGGAAGCACAAAAATCTATTAAAGAAATTCATGAAAACACAATCAAGCAAGCGAAAGATCTGAGCACATCCATCCAGATACTAAAAACAGAAGTAGAAACAACTAAGAAATCACAGAGGGAGACAACATTGGAGATAGAAAACCTGGGAAAGAAATCAGGGGCCATAGACGCAAGTATCAACAATAGAATACAAGAGATAGAAGACAGAATCTCAGAAGCCGAAGATACCATAGGAACCATTGATTCAACAGTCAAAGAAAATACTAAATGCAAAAAGGTGGTAACCCAAAACATCCAGGAAATCCAAGACACTATGAGAAGACCAAACCTAAGGATTATAGGTATAGACGAGAGTGAAGATTTACAAGTTAAAGGGCCAGCTAATATCTTCTATAAAATTATGGAAGAAAACTTCCCCAACCTAAGGAGAGAGATGCCCATGAATATACAAGAAGCCTATAGAACCCCAAACAGACTGGACCAGAACAGAAATACATCCCGTCACATAATAATCAAAACTCCAAATGTAATAAACAAAGAAAGAATACTAAAGGCAGCAAGAGAAAAAGGCCAAGTAACATATAAAGGAAAACCTATCAGAATAACACCAGACTTCTCACCTGAGACCATGAAAGCTAGAAGATCCTGGGCAGATATCATGCAAACTCTAAGAGAACACAAACTTCAGCCAAAACTACTTTACCCAGCAAAACTCTCAATTGCCATTGATGGAGACATCAAGATATTCCATGACAAAACCAAATTTGCAAGATATCTCTCCACAAATCCAGCCCTACAAAGGATAATAGGGGGAAAACACCAAGACAAGGACGGAAACTACACCCGGGAAGAAGCAAGATAGAAACCTCCTCTCATCAAACCCAAAAGAAGATAACCTCTCGAATATAAAAAATAAATAAGATAAATAAATATATTTCAAAAATGTCTGGAGGTAATAATTACTATTCCTTAATATCTCTTAACGTCAATGGACTCAATTCCCCAATAAAAAGACATAGATTAACAGACTGGATAAGGAAACAGGACCCTACATTTTGCTGCATACAGGAAACACATCTCAGTGTTAAAGACAAACACTACCTTAGAGTAAAAGGCTGGAGGACAATTTTACAAGCAAATGGTCTCAGGAAACAAGCTGGAGTAGCCATTCTAATATCAGATAAAATTGACTTTCAACCTAAAATCATCCAAAGAGACTCAGAAGGTCACTTCTTGCTGGCCAAAGGGAAAATCCACCAGGAAGAGCTCTCAATACTGAACATCTATGCTCCAAATGCAAGGGCACCCTCCTTCGTAAAAGAAACCTTACTAAAGCTTAAAGCACACATTACACCTAACACAATAATTGTGGGTGACTTCAACACCCCACTCTCCTCAATGGACCGATCAGGAAAGCAGAAACTAAACAGGGACACAGTGAAACTAATTGAAACTCTGGACCAATTGGATTTAACAGATATATATAGAACATTTCATCCTAAAGCTAAAGAATATACCTTTTTCTCAGCACCGCATGGTACCTTCTCCAAAATAGACCATATAATCGGTCACAAGACAGATGTCAACAAATACAAGAAGATCGAGTTAATCCCATGCCTCTTATCAGATCACCATGGAGTAAGAGTGGTCTTCAATAGCAACAAAAACAACAGAAAGCCCACATACACATGGAAACTGAACAATACTCTACTCAATGACACCTTGGTCAAGGAAGAAATAAAAAAAGAAATCAAAGACTTTTTAGAATTCAATGAAAATGAAGGTACAACCTACCCAAATCTATGGGACACAATGAAAGCAGTGCTAAGAGGAAAACTCATAGCTCTAAGTGCATCCAAAAAGAAACTGGAGAGAGCATACACTAGCAGCTTAACGGCACACCTTAAAGCCCTGGAAGAAAAACAAGTTAATTCACCCAGGAGGAGTAGAAGACAAGAAATCATCAAACTCAGGGCTGAAATCAATCAAATAGAAACAAAGAGAACCATACAAAGAATCAACAAGACCAGGAGCTGGTTCTTTGAGAAAATCAACAAGCTAGATAAACCCTTAGCCAGACTAACCAAAGGACACAGAGACAGTATACAAATTAACAAAATTAGAAATGAAAAGGGAGACATAACAACAGAAACTGAGGAAATTCAAAAGATCATCAGATCCTACTACAAAGGTCTATACTCAAAACAACTGGAGAATCTGGAGGAAATGGACGATTTCCTAGACAGATATCAAATACCAAAATTAAATCAGCATCAAGTAGACCAGCTAAATAGTCCCATAACCCCTAAAGAAATAGAAGGGGTTATAGAAAGCCTCCCAACCAAAAAAAGTACGGGACCAGATGGTTTTAGTGCAGAATTCTACCAGACCTTCAAAGAAGACTTAACACCAATACTCTCCAAACTATTCCACAAAATAGAGACAGAAGGGACACTGCCCAACTCATTCTTCGAAGCCACAATTACGCTAATACCTAAACCACAAAAAGATCCAACAAAGAAAGAGAACTTCAGGCCAATTTCTCTGATGAATATAGATGCAAAAATACTAAATAAAATCTTGCTAACCGAATCCAAGAGCACATCAAAACGATCATCCACCATGATCAAGTAGGCTTCATCCCAGGGATGCAGGGATGGTTCAATATACGGAAATCCATCAATGTAATCCACTACATAAACAAACTGAAAGAAAAAAACCACATGGTCATCTCATTAGATGCTGAAAAAGCATTCGACAAAATTCAGCATCCTTTCATGCTAAAAGTCTTGGAAAGAGCAGGAATTCAAGGCCCATACCTAAACATAGTAAAAGCAATCTACAGCAAACCAGTAGCCAACATCAAAATAAATGGAGAGAAACTTGAAGCATTCCCACTAAAATCAGGGACTAGACAAGGCTGCCCTCTCTCTCCATATCTTTTCAATTTAGTACTTGAAGTTCTAGCAAGAGCAATTAGACAACATAAGGAAGTCAAAGGGATACAAATTGGAAAGGAAAAAGTGAAACTATCATTATTTGCAGACGATATGATAGTTTACCTAAGCGACCCAAAAAACTCCACCAGAGAACTTCTACAGCTGATAAACAACTTCAGCAAAGTGGCAGGTTATAAAATTAACTCAAGCAAGTCAGTGGCCTTCTTGTACTCAAAGGACAAGCAGGCTGAGAAAGAAATTAGGGAAATAACACCCTTCACAATAGCCACAAACAACATAAAGTATCTTGGCGTAACTCTAACCAAACAAGCGAAAGATCTGTACAACAGGAACTTCAAGTCCTTGAAGAAAGAAATCAAAGAAGACCTCAGAAAATGGAAAAATATTTCTTGCTCCTGGATTGGCAGGATCAATATAGTAAAAATGGCCATCTTGCCAAAAGCAATATACAGATTCAATGCAATCCCCATCAAAATCCCAACTCAATTCTTCATAGATCTAGAAAGAGCAATTCTCAAATTCATCTGGAGCAACAAAAAACCCAGGATAGCTAAAACTATTCTCAACAATAAAAGGACTTCTGGGGGAATCAATATCCCTGACTTCAAGCAGTACTACAGAGCAATTGTGTTAAAAACTGCATGGTATTGGTATAGCAACAGGCAAACAGATCAATGGAACAGGATTGAAGACCCTGAAATTAACCCACAGACTTATGGTCACTTGATCTTTGATAAAGGAGCCACAACCATCCGATGGAATATAGATAGCCTTTTCAACAAATGGTGCTGGTTCAACTGGAGGTCAACATGCAGAAGAATGCGAATTGACCCACTCTTATCTCTTTGCTCTAAGATCAACTCCAAGTGGATCAAGGACCTCCACATAAAACCAGACACACTGAAACTATTAGAAAAGAAACTTGGGAAGACCCTGGAGGACTTGGGCACAGGGGAAAAGTTCCTGAACAGAACACCAATAGCGTACGCACTAAGATCAAGAATCGACAAATGGGACCTCATAAAATTACAAAGTTTCTGCAAAGCAAAGGACACTGTCCGAAGGACAAAACGGCAACCAACAAAGTGGGAAAAGATCTTTACCAACCCCACATCCGACAGAGGGCTAATATCCAATATATACAAAGAACTCAAGAAGTTAGACCCCAAAGAACCAAATAACCCTATCAAAAAATGGGGCACAGAGCTAAAAAAAGAATTTTCACCAGAAGAAATTCGGATGGCCGAGAAACACCTTAAGAGATGTTCAACATCATTAGTCATCAGGGAAATGCAAATCAAAACAACCCTGAGATTCCACCTCACACCAGTCAGAATGGCTAAGATTAAAAACTCAAGAGACAACAAGTGCTGGCAAGGATGTGGAGAAAGAGGAACACTCCTCCACTGTTGGTGGGATTGCAAAATGGTAAAACCACTCTGGAAATCAGTTTGGCGGTTCCTCAGAAAATTGGGCATGTCACTTCCAGAGGACCCTGGCATACCACTCCTGGGCATATACCCAGAGGATTCCCCTACATGCAATAAAGACACATGCTCCACTATGTTTATAGCAGCCTTGTTTATAATAGCCAGAAATTGGAAGGAGCCCAAATATCCCTCAAAGGAGGAATGGATACAGAAAATGTGGTATATTTATACAATGGAATACTACTCAGCAATTAAAAATAATGAATTCATGCAATTTGTAGGTAAATGGTTAGACCTGGAAAATATCACCCTGAGTGAGCTAACCCAATC
The DNA here is from genome assembly GCA_964023405.1 of Apodemus agrarius. NCBI lineage: Eukaryota > Metazoa > Chordata > Mammalia > Rodentia > Muridae > Apodemus > Apodemus agrarius. The sequence continues at coordinate 91,200,817 of OZ030012.1, read as the reverse complement.
ACAAAAGAATGCACATGAAATGCAATCACTGATAAGTGGATATTAATGAGCCCAGAAGCACTAAATACTCAAGACACAAATAGCAAGTCAAATGATTCCCAAGAAGAAGAAAGGAGAGGACCCTGGGCATGTAAAGATTGCATCCAGTTTAGTAAAGAAACCGAGGGGGGAGGGGGAATGATTGGGGAATAGTTGGGGGGGAGAAGAACTATGGGAACTATGGTAACTATGGGTGGGAACTGGGAAAGGGGAAAGCCTTTGAAATGTAAACATAGAATATAGAAAATAAAAATAACTAAAAAAAAAACAATATATAGAATAAAATCATAGCAGAAAATTTCCCCAAATGTAGGGGATGTGTAATCATTAATATTCAGAAGGCATTTGGAATACAAAACAGACAAGACCAGAAAAGAATTTTCTCATGTCACAGCATAATGAAATAGAAAACACCAAGTCATATCAGAACTACTTTAGATTTTGCATCAGAAATTCTAAAAGCCAGAAGACTGTAGAATGGTACATGGTAAGCTTTGAAAGACAACAGCTACCAATCAAGATTATGATATCTGGAAAAATTATCCTTTATTATTGAGAGAAAAAGAAAATATTCCTATGATAAATACAAACTGAAAGAATTAGTGGCCATTAAGCCAGTACTAGAAAATATACTAAACTAAACCTATTTACTAAAGAGAAAGATAAGCACATGCAGGTAGCTATAGGAAAGAATAAATCATACTAAGACAGTAGTTAAACAAATAGAAAAGCACACCATTACAAAACTAGCAAAGTGACAGAAATTAGTACTCATCTTTGCATAACAAGTCAATATAAATATTCCACTAATTCTTCAACAAAATGACACCGACTAGATGATTGGATTTTAAATTAATATCCTTCTTTGTTTAAAATAAGTTCCATTATTTTTTCCCGAGAAATATGCCTCACTGTCAAAGAGAGTGTTTGAGTAAAAGGATACAAAGCTTCATCCCAATCAAATAGAATTATAACCAAGGAGGCATTGTTGTTATAATATCTAAAATAGATTTTAAACTAAATTTATGTCACTTCATATTTATGAAGAGAATAATCCATCAAGAGAACATTAAAATTCAAAACATGTATGCACTGAATTTCATGGAACAAATACTACTAGTTGTAATACATAGATTAACCTCAATGTAGTAACAGTGGGTAACTTAAATGTCCCACTATCATCAATATATGGGTAATTTATACCATAAAGAAAGAAACAAACAAAAACCCACCAGAATTAAATGATAATAGCACTGATCAAATGGATCTAACAGACATCTATACAGCATTCCATCCAAACATTGTGGAATACATATCCTCAGCAGCCAATGGAACTGTCTCAAAAGTAGATTATATATTAGGACACAAAGCAAATCTCAACAAATACAGAAAAATTGAAAAGATTCCTTTTATTTTGTATGATCTCAATGACATAAAACTAGAAACTAAGAACAAGAGAAATGACAGAAAATACCCAATGAATGTGTCATGGTAGAAATCAAGAGAGAGGCTTAAAATATTAAACTACAATATATCAAGCCAATGGAGAGGCATAAAAACATTTTTTTGCATAAAAACATTTTTAAGAAGGAAATTTACAGTTAGACATGCCTAAATTAAAAAACAAAAACAAAAACAAAATCAGTAACTTCAAACAAATAATGATGCTGTTGGGAAAATAACAAAAAGCCAAACCACAAATTGGTATGTGAGAACCAACAGTAATCATAATGGAAGAAATTAATGACAGAAAAAAATACAATTATTCAATGAAGCATTAAATTGATTCTTTGAAAATATAAGCAAAATTGATGGTCTTTAATCAGACTACCCAAAGTAAAGAGAAAATATTCAAATTAATATGGTAAGAAATGATAAGAGATCTTAGAAAAGAGAAAACAAAATTCAGAATGTTACTGGGAAATACCCTAAAAACTTACATACTGGGCTTTGGATAAAGTGTTTGCTATGCATATCTGAAGTCCTGAGCTTGGATCTGCAGCATCGATGTAAAAGGGACAGTGAAGTGCTACATGTCTATAATGCAACTCTGGAGAAACAGAGACAAGCAGGCCATAGAGCTCACTGGAGAACCAGTCTTGCTCCAAGTTTTTTAAAATATAAAGGAATAAGATGAATAAAAGCAGAGAAAGACCCCAAACAGTGGCGTGCTCGCGCGCGCGCACGTGCACACACACACACACACACACACACACACACACTTTTATATTCTAGTATGTTAGAAAATTCATAATTGCCTAATAAATCTTTAGACCCACCTTAAATGAAGAGGATATAAGCCATTAAAACTACTGAAACAGGAAATGAAATTAAAACAATAACTTTAAGATAATCCCCCAATCAAAAAGACTCCAGGCCAAAGAGATTCAATGCTGAAGTCTATCTGCTCTGTGAAAGTAGAACTAACAATGCTCTTCAGATTGTTCCATGAAACAGAAAGAAAAAAATTCTACCAAAACTTCTTATGAGGTGATTATTATTTAGACACACAAACTGGACAAATAAATACAAACAAATAAAAAAAACTCTAGAGCAATCTCAATCCCGAACATTCATTCAAAAACACTCAACAGAATACTTCTGAAACATATCCAAGGTTGTTTAAACATATACAAGTCAATACATTTGCAGGGTGAAAATCAGCATTTTTTGTGGTCTTCCTATGTTAGTACCAAGCCTAATGAGAAAGAAAACCAAAACTCAATATTATTCATAAAGGTCTTGGAATAGACCTAATCAAGAAAGTGAAATAACTCTACAATGGAAATTTTAAACAGGGAAGGGAGAAATTAAAGAAATAGATAATGGAATAATTTCCATGCTCATGGATTGAAAGAACTAATAATGTGGAGATGGCTGCCAAAACAATCTTTAGAACCAATACAGTTTCAACCAGTGACATTTTCCATAGTGAAAAAAAAAACTTTAAAAATAATTTTTGCTGGCAAGGATGTGGAGAAAGAACGCTCCTCCCTTGTTGGTGGGATTACAAGCTGGTACAACCACTTTGGAAATCAGTTTGGCAGTTCCTCAGAAAATTACCTGAGGACCCAGCTATATCACTCCTAGGCATATACCCAAAAGATGCTCCAACATACAACACATGCTCCACTATGTTCATAGCAGCATTATTTATAATAACCAGAAGCTATAAAAAACCTAAATGTTCTTCAACAGAGGAATGGATACAGAAAATGTGGTACATTTACACAATGGACTACTACTCAGCTATTAAAAACAATGATTTCATGAAATTCTTAGGCAAATGGATGGAACTAGAAAATATCATCATCCTTAATGAGGTGGCCCAAACACAAAAGAACACACTTGGTATGAACTCAATGATAAGTGGATATTAGCCAAAAAGCTTGGAATACCCAAGATACAATTCACAGACTACATGAAGAACAAGAAGAAGGAAGACCAAAGTGTGGAGGCTTCAATGCTTCTTAGAAGGGGGAACAAAATACTCACTGGAGAAAATACAGAGACAAAGTGTGGAGCAGAGACTGAAGGAGAGGCCACCCAGAGACAGACCCACCTGGGGATCCATCCCATATACAGTCACCAAACCCAGACACTATTGTGGATATCAAGAAGTGCAAGCTGACAGGAGCCTGATATAGTTGTCATCTGAGAGGCTCTGCCAGAGCTTTACAAATACAGAGGTGGATGCTTACAGCCAACCATTGGACTGAGTGCAGGGGGTGGGGGGAGGTCCCCAAAGGATGAGTTAGAGAAAGGACTGAAGGAGCTGAAAGGGTTTGCAACCTCATAGGAAGAACAACAATACCAACCAACCAGACCCCCCAGAGCTCCCAGAGACTAAATCATCAACCAAAGAGTACACAGGGAGGGCCCCATGGCTCCAGCCACATATGTAGCAGAGGATGGCATTGTGTAGCATCAATGGGAGGAGAGGCCTTTGGTCCTGTGAAGGCTCCATGCTCCAGTGTAGGAGAATGCCAGGGTGGGGAGATGGGAGTGGGTGGGTGAGTGGAGGAACACCCTCATAGAAGCAGGTGAAGGGGGCATGGGATAGGGGGTTTCTGGGTTGGGGAAACCAGGAAAGAGGTAACATTCAAAATGTAAATATCCAAAAGAAAATATCCAATTAAAAACCTCTTACCTGAAAACATTGTATCTTGGTCACATTTATCCCTACCCCTTCCCCTAACATCTCTAAGTTCCACTTCTCCCTCGACTCCACTTCAACTTCATGTTCTTTAAAGAAAACAAACAAAGCACTATTTTCATTCATATGGAAACATAAATGATCTTGATTAACCAAAGCAACCCTAAGCAAAAGAATAATGCTGGAGGTATCAATGTATTCATTATCATCATCAAATTATGCTACAGAGATAAAGGAACAAAAATCGTAATAACAGCACAAAACAGGGGTGTAGATAAATGCAACAGAATCAATAACCAATCCTACACAGCTACAGCCCCAAATGAAGAGGCCAAAAGGGTCTACTAGAGAAAAGTCAGGCTTTTTAACAATTGGTCCTGGGAGGGAAACGGGCATACATAGGTTGGAGAATGAATATAAGAATTAAACTAGGTGTCTATCTTTTACTTTATAGAAAAATCATTTCAAATAGATAAAAGTCAATATAAAATCAGAAACTATAAGAAGAAAAATATGAAAAACCACTTCAAAATGTTGATAGAGGCAAGGACTTCCTGAAAGGATTCTGATTGTTCAGGATATAATGCCCCAAACTGACCAATAGGAATGGCTGAAATTATAACAGGTTCTATATAGCAAAGTTATTAATTGACTTACAGAGAAGTTGAAAGTCTGCTAGCTGTGTGTCTGACAGATTAATCTCTACAGTATGTAAAGAATTAAAAAAACTGTATAAGAATAAATCAAACAACTCAAGCATAAAACTTGGCTGGTGAACAGATGGTCCTCAAAAGACAAAGTACGGATGTCCACTCCACATAGGAAAAGCCATGAAGGAAGTGCAAACCAGAAGCACATGGAAAGTCCAACTCAGTCTCGTCAGCTTGGCTAGAGTTAAGAAAGCAAATGCAGTAAATGCCTCAAGGATCCCAGGGAAAGGAATCCTTATGTTCTACTTGTGGAAATGCAAATCGACTCAGCCACTACAGAAATTAATACAGACGTTCCTCTGGGCACTAGAAATAGATTTGCCCCCCAAACTCAAATATCCACTTCAAGGTATTTACCCCACAGACTATAAAACAGCACATCACAGAGGCACTTGCCTTCCACTATTTTCAGCACTATTGACAGCTAAGTCATGGGATGAACCTAGGTGTCGGTCAGCAGGACTGGCTTAACAACAGGTTATATACACACTGGTGTTTATATAGCTATAAGGAAGAACTCGGTTATGTCATTTGTGGGAAAATTGGTGCAACTGAAGATTATCATGTTAAGCAAATTTGGTCAATCTCAGAAAGAAACTATTACAGGTTTTCTCTCATTTGATATTCTTAGACTTTACATCGATACACAAAATCATGTCACTATATATGACACAAGAGAAGAAGGAATACTGTCTAGGAGAATGAAGGGGATTATTAGGAGTGGGGGTGGGGAGAGAGAAGAGAATGGTATTGAATGTGAGAACATGGCCAAAGGATACTTGTATAAAAATGTTCTTATGAGCTTCAGTACCTTGTATGATAAAAATGCCATTTAAAAAGATGTGTAAATCATCAAAACTGTGTTAACTGTTGTTTGTGATTGATAATGGGTTGGAGACATCTTTCAAAGTATACTACTAAACTATAGTAACAAAAAAATGTTGCTAATAACACCAGAAGAGCTATGTAGACCAAGGGAACAGGATAGAGAACCCAGTTATAAACCTGCAAAGCTAGAGGCTCAAGCAAACCCTTAACAGCTCTTTAAAAATGACATTGAAACATGAAACTATCAGTATGCTAACACGTAATAACGCCAAGTGTTACACTGTGGAAGTGTTATAGAAATTGTACATTTGTATCTAACCAGTGTTTAATATACTACTACCTGCTTTGTTTGTTTTGGATGTGAATTGTGGCCCCCAAAGTTTGAAAGCCCCTGAACTGGAAGTCTAGCTGAACTAAAAGTGATAATATGCACGCCATCTTGAAGGTCAGGTCTTTGCTGCAAGTGTTCTGTCTGACAAAACCTGTGAGCTATTGACCAAGTTCCTATCAGCTAAGATGATGAATGTCATCTACTCTGAGATCTGAGGAGTTTGGGCTTCATGACGGCAGCTGCAAGTGGCCTTGTTTGGAATTCTCTCTCACCATTTCAGGTTGGATCGCCAAGACCCACAGGCTCACAAGAACAAACAACAGAGTCCAGAACCCAGCACGTTAAAGTCTTAACAGACCCTGGACACAGTGGAGCCAATCCCCTCATTTTATGTGCTTGTCAAGAAAAGGGTGTGAAAACATTCTGGGGTGCTGGGATGGCTCAAGAACTTCTCTCTCTCTCTCTCTCTCTCTCTCTCTCTCTCTCTCTCTCTCTCTCTCCTCTCCTCTCCTCTCCTCTCCTCTCCTCTCCTCTCCTCTCCTCTCCTCTCCTCTCCTCTTCTCTCCCCAACTACCTTCACTCCTCCACTGTCTAATCCTTCTCAGTGTGTGGGATTTGATGGGACAGAAGTGTGCTGGCATCCTCGGAACTGTGACCCCTACACAAAGTCCATCAGTATGAGGTCCTTCCCAAGACGAGACATGCCAGTGATTACCAAATGATGTACAGTTGTTTGCAATATAGATAACGTTCCAATAGGGACCTCACTAAATATCCTCTAAAAACTCCCATTATCCAAGACCTCTGGCTGAACTTCAACCCTCCGTTAAAGAGTAAGAATAGCAGTTCTGGATTTGTTCACCATCACCATCACAGCTCCACTTCAGATTCTAGAAGAGCTATACAAATTATCCTATTCACCTTCCAGTAAGCTTAGGCAAAGTGAAGCAGCAAGCCCAGCATGCGTATAATTAGCTTAAGAAAAGCAGGTTGATTAACTGTAATCTTCAACTCTGTGGTATTTATAGAAAGGAGGGGGTAACCATCTATTATTAAGTCCTTAGTAGCAGTGGCTTTGTTACTTGGTCAGTAGTATCCTATGAGTTATGAAACAAAAGATATCAGAACAATTGATTGGCAATTTTCCCAAACTTAGGTCCGCTTCAAGTCTATGAGAAATGGTGCTATGTATAAAGTAATGCACGTGCGTGCACACGCGCATACACACACACACACAGACACACACACACACCCCACATTTGTACCTGTTTTGTTTTATAAAATGTATTCTAGTCTGACTAGATGCTGACCCAACTCCCACAGCAACAAACAAACAAACAAACAAAAAAGACATAGTTAGTGCAGAAAAGACATGGAGTCAGTGTGTCACTTAGCATTTGGTACCGAGGATGACTCCATGACAGTACCACACAGTACTGGGAGGCTGATAGCAACTGGACTTTCCCATGCTTTTCACTGGGCATATTTTTCTCTCATTTCAGGGCCATATGAATAGACTTAAACTACAAAATTAATCTCTAAAAATTAACACCAAACAGTCATGTTTGCTAGATATTAAGTGACTTAAAACAGTATATGAGCCACCCAGTATTCCCAGAACTCCCAGGGACAAAACCATCAACCAGAGAGTGCACATGGAATTACCAATGGCTCCAGATGCATAGTAGTAGAGGATGGTCTTGTTGAACATCAAAGGGAGGAGAGGCCCTTGGTCCTGAGAAGACTAGTTGCTGCAGTGTGGGAGAATGCTGGAACAGGGAAGTGGGAGGGGGTTGATCTGGGAACAGGGGGAGGGGATATGGCTTAGGAGATTTTGGGGGTAGGGGGACCAGGAAAGGGGACAACAGAATATATCTAATAAAAAAAAGAGTTAAAAAATACAATAGTAAGACTTTCTTTTTATTTTTAATTACTCTGGAGGGCATGCATGTGTGTTGTACAGGGGTCAGAAGACAGACAACAGGTGGGAGTTAGACCTCTTCTTTACCACGTGGATGCTGGTGATCAAACGCAGGCCCTCAGCCTTACCTGCTGAGACATCTTGCCATCCTGATAAGATTTTTTCAAAACCCAAACACACGTCTCATGAAGTGATTTGGAAGGCTGCGGTGGCCACTTCTGTTTAACATAGACAGAAGTCCTTTCTGTCTGAAGTTTTGTTTCTGTCTCATTTTGAGGATTAAGAAGAGCGATGTGTAAAATTTCAAACATGGCAAATACTTACATGAAACTCTCACCATGTTTTATGTACCTTTGGCCCCTTGCGCAAAATATAAACCTTTGTTGTTCTGACATATCCTAATAACGTCAGTGGTAGTGCTGGTGTTGGTGTCTTATCTGAAGTGAGTAGGCATTTGTTCATGTCTCCTAAGGCAAAGTTCCTGTGGTCCCCTCACCTGCACGCATGCTAGTATCATGCCAGAGTTGAGACCACTGAGGGATTAATGGTGTGGAGACAAGATCTCATATTCTACAGTAGAGAACATTAGAGACTTGTGTGGAGACCAAGGTCCTGCACTCTGGAGAAGATGCTCCTCTTTTTACCTTGAATGGTGTGTAACAGTTTTCTCCAACACTGAAACATTCTATCCTGCAGGTAAGCTCCTTAAACAGGAACATACACAACTCAAAATATCTTCAGGAAGTCGCTGAAATGGCCCAGATTCACTAGACCTTCCTCAGAAAGAGTAAGCAATAAAAGCTCAGAGTGCATCTGAGACCTAAGGAAGCTGAACTGCAAAGAGGACTTTCAAGCTGAGTTGCAAAGAAGAATCTGAAACCAGACTGGCTTCCTGGAAGAAATAGAGATCAGCAGAGCTGCCTAGAAGAGGCTTGGACCAGAATAACTTGAAAAGGACACTCTCCAGCCTGTTAAGCTGTGTGGTGTACTCCAGGTTCCCAGCTTTGGCGATCTGTCACTCAAGCTGGGGTGGGCTTTAGTGATTGATGCAGCTGTCTGTGACTCATTTCTGCTCCTGTAAGTAACCCCTAAGCCATATTCCTGTAAGTAACCCCCCTCCAAAAAAAAAAAAAAAAAACCAAAACTCATTTGGTTCACCAAACTGGAATTTGTGCATACTTTGGTATGTCATGGATCTCTATCTGGGGTGAGTAGATGTGTGTTTAGGGTCTCCCTCTAAAGAGCCTGTCACACAACAGGTGGATAATCAACTGTTATAAACCTTATCTGGAAGACAACCATGCAATAATATTGGTTTTGTAGGGCATTGTGGAGATTAAACGGAGTTATGGATGCTCCTCCTCAACATGTTTAATAACTTTCACCCACTTTGTTTTATTAAGTTTTTTGTTTTAATTTTTGTTTTGTTTGATTTTTTAGCCTCTCACTAACCAGAGCCTAGACTACAGATGGCAACTGGTGAATTTTGAATGAACTGGCCACTCAAGGAACATCTCAGAAACCTGTTTACACTTAAAAAGCTCTTTAAAAAGAATTTTCTACTACCTTGATAAATAAGATCTGAGAGATTGAGGAAGGCTCCTGAAGTCAGTTTCAGGCCTCCTCTACATGTATACTCGTGCACAGCAATGTACATACATGGACATGTGCCCCCATACAAGAAAAAAAAAGGAATTTTCTATGATTCACTCTCATCACACCCTGTAACAGCTTACAGGTTATACAGTGAGATGTAGTGAACTTGGAGGAGAGGGGACTTTGTTGGTAGAGTGTAAGAAAGCCCCAGGGTAAACCGATGGACCTCGTGACACCACATCACTCTCTACCACCTTAAAGGTTGGGAATATTGAGGGGTGACTTGGTGGGGAGGGAGTTTACCTAGTATAGTAAGTTTATGGCCCCATGAGAACACTTGATGACCCTGGTTGAACTACCCCAGTTAGTAATGACGGGGAGTCAGTGAGAAAACTGTCTCCCCAAGCTTCTGTGGCCTCTATTATCTTAAGAGTTCTGCTGGAACCAATAGGTAAGGTCACCTGTACTTAATGCTTTGCCACTTTAGAGTAGGATTTGCTTTAATGAAGTCTACCTGCTTATGTAGTAATAGTGGCTATATTTCTTAATTTTATTTATTTTTATTGTATGCATAGAAGTGTTTTGTGTAGTATTGTGTGCGTGTAGTAGCTTAGATTGCATCACTTTCCTGCCTGGTACTCATGGAGGTCAAAAGAGAGTGTGAGATCCCCTGAACTACAGTTACAGACAGTTGGGAGTCACTCTGTAGATGCTAGGAACTGAGCAGCAGTCCCCTGCAGATGAGCAAGAGCTCTGAACTGCCGGCGCATCTCTGTAGCCCTGTAGCTGTACAGTTTTTAAATCTTCACCCATCGTACGGTATGTACTGTACCTTGGTTTAAAACACGGCACATATGACTTTCTTTTATAGTTTCAGTCTGTTCCTACAACAACCGTCGGCCAGCTTGTCAGTGTGTATACCTGTTTCTGTACTGAAAGCCAGTAGATGGTGTAACCTTTGTTTTATATGTGCACGAGGCAAAGGTTTCATTACGTTCAAGATTTGTGTCCTGTGCCTTTCCCTAGTAATATATATGGGCAGGGGTGGAATCTGCATTCTTTCAGAGTCTGGTCCTAACATTCTATAGATTTCAATTATTCTGAGAGTCTGGTTCTGCCTCAAAAAGGTCTCTTTCCTGCCTCCCCTCCAAAATATGGAGCCTAAAATGAAAAGCTGCTAGGTTGTTCATACACTGTGCTCTGAGGAACAGCTTTTCACAGATGGAAGGACATAAAAATGATGGGCTGTTATCTTGTAAGCTGAAATTCTACTCTCCGAATCCATGAAATATTGATATTAAATCAAGCTGTACCTGGTTTTTCCCCATATGAAGCCTTCCAAGTTCTTGACCCCTGTTCTATTGCTGTTTCATTTTAGGCAGAATTCCAGTGGCAGGGTGAGGGGTGAGGGGCAGCGTGCGTGCATGTGGAGCAGGGGATAGAGTAGACAGATGCCGATGAAAGACAAATCAGAGGTGTGTTAGCATGTTTGTGTAATTTAGTAACTCAGAGTTGATAGAGAATGCTGTGAGGGCCATAATAAAATAGTCAGACAGAAAACATTAGCCAATGTGAAATGCTCACTCATTTTTCAGTGACCCCGGTGGAGACTGGCAAACAGGAGCTATCATAAGCATAAGTAATAACATCTATATGATATCTAGACTGGACAGACAATGAGCTTTGCTCGCTATGATGGCAAGCCAAGCCAAAGCTTTTCATGGCCCCTACGATTACACCTCATTCATGCACAGATGAACTGCCCACTCCCAATCATCTGGGGACTCCCCCGGGCCCCTTCCATCCTGTGGCAGTTTCCCAGGCTGACATGTGCCTCTGTATCAATTTGTGTGAAGAAAAGATCAACAGATGTCTGGGGTATGTCTCGACGGCTTTTGCCTGGCATGTATGTCCTCATGGTTTTGGTCTCCATCATGAAGAAGAAGGAAGAGAAACGGAAAGAGGATAAGGTGGGAAATATAGAAAAAAATTATTATAGTATAGGGAAAAAAAAGCCTGGAAATGCTTTTTCTCTCTTCTGCAATGTTCAGTCACTAGAACTGAAGGCATCCAGATAGACCTAAATACACAGCAGTCTGGCAAATGTCTGAGGTTTACAGCCAAAGAAAAACTTTCATTGGCTGCTTAGCAGTCTTTCCCAAGCTAGCAGACTCTCAATAAGTTTCTTCTGTATTGTCCTACAGAGATAATCGTCCAAGTTCACAGAACACGTTTGTTACTGGTATGCCATCTTTTCCATGACGTAAAAGACAAAACAAAGCCACCACAAAGCAAAATAAAAAAACAAAGAAGCCCAGATTTTTAAAAACTACATATAAAGATTTTTATTTGTTTATGGGAAAGATATATAACAGGGCACCTGTGGGGGATAAGGCAGGGCTGGGTTCTCTCCTTTTACCATATGGGTTCTGCGGATAGAACTTGGCTCACCACTCTTAGAGGCAGGAGCCTTTCCCTGCTGAGCCATCTTGCCATCCCTCTGACAACTCTCATTTTTGTTCTGTCCTGAAGATGTAGTGTGACTTTTTCATCTCATGTAATTATCTTCTCTCCCCTTAGCCAGAGTTTAGTAAAGGCAAGACATGTACACATGGGAAAATGCTAGGCAAATTCCTGAAAGATTTGAATTTTACTCTCCTGTTTATCAAATGAGATGAAAGTTATTTCTTCATCACTAACTGTAGTGTTCACTTGTAATAGTTTCTGGAAAAGGACCCTGTACAGTATTTGGTCTACTGTGAATACTCAGTAAATACTAGCCCAGCCTTCCCTGTAGGATATCATTAACCGGAATTTCTCTTTTACTGCTCATACCAGAGATATATCCATTAAGATGCCAATTCTACCTCAAGGTTTTGGTCCCTGTAGCTTTCCTCTCAATCATTCGGCAGCTCCACATTTTAGGGTATACACATATAGCAGAATGAAGGCTGTGGGTGGATTCCAGCTTTCCTTCCCCAACCTTGTCCCAAGGCATTTGGGCCTTCTTTTTTATGACTGAAAGGGAACAGATCCCAAGACATATGGATCAGAGCAAACCCAGTAACATTACTCAGCAAGTAAGCCAAAGTGCATGGATTATGAAGCTGTCACATGTAAGTTCCGTGCCAGGGCCTTGTCCAATATCGTTCACTAAGTCTAACAATAACTTTTGAGGCTCATATTTTATCCCTATTGTATCCACAAGAAAACTGAACTTTTAAGTGTTATTTTCTAGCTTTGCCTAGACAGGAAAGAAAAGACCAAGACCTATCGGTCTTCAAAGCTCAGACCTATAAAGAATATAAGATCTGCGATCATTGGCTGTGCCTTGTCTTTGGCTCTTCATGTCTGGCAGAAGAGCTTGAGGAACCAGGATGCAAAGAGAATCAAGAGGAAAGAGGAAAGATTCTGGAATGTGCTCACATTAAAAAAAATAGTTGCTTAGTAGCTGATAACTGCTATGATTTTCAGGGATGCCTAAAAGGTAACAATCATTGTATCTCCATTTAATGATACTACCGAAGTGTAGAGTCCCCATTGTGGGGATAAAAGTCTTGTGAGTTTTAGGAGTTAGTGCTGTCAACACCTAACATAATTTACATGAAATTTCTCTAATGGATCCTATAGCCTCAACCACCAAGAGGAGACAATTTTATTTCATATTTTTCACATTTAATTAATTTACTAACTAATTAATTTTGGCTAGGGGTGACATGTGTGCCATGTGGAGGTCAAAGGACATCTTGCAGGAGTTGCCTTTCTCCTTTGAAGATGGCGATTTCAGTGATCAAATGTGTGTTGTCAGGATTGGCAGCAATTGCTCGCTGATCTTTCTTATCAGCTCCAGCTTTGTTTTCTAAGGTCATTTTTGCAACCACATTATATTTATATAAGATTTAGAATGTGTATATAAAGTTTATATCTTTATCTTCAAAACTGAATGTTAAAACCCATCTTTCACATACTTTTTGAAATGTGTTAGCAAAATGAAAGACTGGTATGTTCAGGATGACATTCACAATGGGAACTCTGTGGAATCTACCAGAGTGACCCTAGCAAAGTCTCCTAGTAATAGGGGATACGGAACCCCAACTGGACATCTTCTATAACCAAGCAAGGCTCGCAGTAGTGGGTCTAAGACATCGACCCAACCCCCAAACCTTTGATCTACAATATACCATGCCTGTAAGATATGGTGGGGTAATGGGCACAGAACTTGTGGAAGCAGCCAACCAATAATTAGTCTTACTTGAGGTCCACACCATGAGCAGGAGCCCATGCCTGACATTGCATGGGTGGCCAGGAACCAGAAGTTGAACCAGCTCAAAGACCCAGAATAGATCCAAATACACCTTGAAAAATGTCAATACAGTAATTCCTAATGATATTCTGCTACACGCGTAGATTGATGCTTAGCCCAGTTGTCGTCAGAGAGGAAACTGATGGGAACAGATGCAGAGACCCACAGCCAAACATGAGGCAAAGCCAGAAGAACCTCTCAGAAGTGGGGTGGGAGTAGGAGCCAAAGAGATCGAAGACACTATAAGGACATACCCCACAGAATCAACTAAGGGATCATAGGGACTCACAGAGACTGAAACAACAGTCAAAAACCCTGTACGGGTCTGAGCTAGGTTCTTTGCATATATATTATGGGTGTTTTGCTTGGTGGTCTGTGGGACTCTTAACAAGCAGGAGTGAAGGGTATCTCTGACTCCTTTGCCTGTGCTTAGGATCCTTTTGCTCCTTCTGAGTTGCTTCACCCAGCCTTGGTATGAAGGTTTGTGCCTGATCTTATTGTAATATGCTATGGCCATGTTCAGTTGATATCCTGGGAGGCCTGCTTTTTTTTTTTAAAGAGAAACAGATGAAGAGTAGGTCTAGGGGAGAGGAGATGGGGGCCAGGAGGAGTGGAAGTTAAAGAAACTGCAGTTGGGATGCAGTGAATATAAAGAATAAAAATTCTACTTAGAGAAATGGATGGAGCTGGAGAACATCATACTAAGTGAGGTAACCCAGTCTCAAAAGAATACCCATGGCATGCAGTCACTGATAAGTGGATATTAGTCTAGAATCTTGGGACACCAAAGACACAATTCACGTACCAAATGATGTCTGACAAGAAGAAAGGAGTGGACACTGGTGCTGGAAAGGTTCAAATCATCAGTGTAGGTGAATACCAGAACAGGGAAGTGGGAAGGGGTGGATGAGGGAGCAGGGGGAGGGAAAAGGGCATGTGGGACCTTTGGGGGTAGGGAACCAAAAAAAGGGAAATGAAATGTAAATATAGAATATATCCAATAAAAAAAAAGAAAAAAGGAAAAAAAGAATAAAAATTCAAAAAAAAAAATAATTCAATGACTATACCCCTACCAGTTAGTTAATGTTTAGTCAACTTAACACAAACTAGCGTCACCCGGAAAAAAGAAAACTCAAGAAAATATCTCTATCAGATTGACCTCTAGGCAAGTCTGTGACACATTTTCTTCATTCACGATTGGTGTGGGAGGGCACAGTGTACTGTGAGCTGTGCCCCCCCCCCCGCCCCCAGGCATCTGGCTCTGGTTTTATAAGAAGGCAGACTGAGCCAGCTGTGAGGTGATAGCCAGGAAGCAGCAGCGTTACTCCACGGCCTCTGTTCAGTGCCTGCCTTGAGCGCCTGCCCGGACGTCCCCTCATGACGGACTCCAACTGTACGCTGCAGTAAGCCCTTTCCTCCCCACGTTGCTCTTAGTCATGGCGACCGAGAGCAAAAGAGGACAACACAGGGTAAAGTGAGGGAAGTTTGTTGTTGAAAATGACCCCTTTCCTGGATATTGGTCCTTAAAAGTATGTTTAAATGTCACGTTGATTTAACAGAAGTGGGTGAAATGCTACAGGATGTCCAGCTTCTGTTCTTGGGTGAGGCGAGAGGAGCCAGTCCCTGATCTGTTGCACCCAGATAACCCTTCAAAAGGTATTTTTAACAGGTGTATCCCCCCTGGGAAAGACCCAGGGAAGAATGCCATGAAGGTCTGAGAAAAGCAAGTGTAAGGAAAATTCTTCAACAAGAACTGCATGCGATCCACATGGCTTCATTCAATGTGGATAAGCATTCCAGGTACAGATTTAAACAAAAAGTAAAACACTGACTATTCTTCAGTTAAAAAAAAAATTTTTTTTTAACCAACGGGTAGGAAAACACACTGTAAATTATAAAGCAGTCAGTTAACGGCAAAAAAAAAAAAAAAACCAAAAAACAAACAAACCCTATTATGATGAAGGAAAGCCACAAAGCATCCAAGCTCTTGGCCTAAAGTCTTTCTGAGTACAGTGACAGCAAACTATTGACAGTCAGGGCTTCTGGGTTCATTGTGATTCTACAGTTATCAGTTTTCATTCCTCAGGCAAAGCGAACCAAGCAGTGTGCTGAAGATGCCCCGGGGTACAGCTTTCTGACTTTGAACACCTTCCTCAGTCTCCTGCGTCTTCTCACACCCTGCCTTTCCACCTCCCCAGCTGCCTGTGGCTGTCAATCATTCTGCTCCCAGGGTTCTGACAGGCCAACAGCTTGCCGCTTGCTCGCTGTGGTGGGTGAGTTTGGAAGATGGGTGGCCACACAAAGAGAGTTGCAGAGGGAGAACCCCGTGCTGGATGAGGTCTTTGAAAGCCTTAAGAAAAGACAGATCGTGCATGACCGGTCATAAATTGTCACACTACGCCAGTGATCTCATTTTAGTGATATTTGTTATTGAAAGAAATATGGATAACAACTTGTCCTGAAAATCACTTCATGATGTCCTAGTAAACAATATCAAGCCACCCTAGCCCTTGAGTATTTTCCGCTGCTTTTAAATGTTAACAAACATACACACATCCTCTTAAATGCCCTCTGAGCAAACATGCACTACAAATGAAAAATCATTATATCTCCTCAAAAAATATCCCCCCCTTTTTGTGGTGAAGTACAGTGTTTGCAAAGTTATTTTTATTTTGCTTGTACATTGTAGTGTTCAAAATTTTAATTGCCACTTCCTCAATAAAATTATTGGAAACCTTCCATCTCGCCATTAGCACTCACAAAATAACTGTTAACAATATGTTATCCAGACACAGAAACTTTGTAATTAATGTTGGAATGCTCTTCAAAGTCTAGTGACTAAAATATATCCTATAAAAATTACTGGACTTCATTCAATGCTGCTCTGCTGTTTTAATGTTCAGTGAATGTGTTGAGGGGGAGAGATTTGGCACACTAAGTTAGGCAGTCTGGCAGCGAGACCTGGGACACTGGACAGCTTGATGGTAAATGTAAAACATGGCGTCCGTACCGTCAGCACAGCCCCTGAAAGGCAGAAGGAGAACTGACCAAACACAACTCCCAGTGGGGTTCTGAACAGTCATTCGGGTCTAAATTCCCACCTTGCCAGTTGATGAGGTGCTGGGGCAGGTTCCATTTAGGCAATAAAACACAACAGACTGTGTGTATATCTGGGTGATTATAGCATAACTCAGATTATGTTATAAGTCACGAGGCTGAAGGCCAAGTGTCTTAACTCCATGAGAAGTGCAATATTGGCCCCGAAACACACTGCCTGAAGTGTCTTATTGCTGTCAAGAAATGGAATTTCTACAGTACATTAAGAAAAGGAAAACACTTAGCACAGTGGATTTAAAATAACCATAGCTATGACATCACTGACAGCTAATCAAAACTCTAATTGCAACCAGAGTTCTGAGGCTATTGTAGAAAGGGTCTTAACAGACACAGGCACGGATACGGGGAAGAGCAACATCGAAGCCACAAGAAGAGCTTCAGTAGCACAGAACCCCAAAGCAGGACTGGAGTGGGCAGAAGGCTTCAGTCTCAGCACTGAGTTAGTGTCTTTGCAGCCGGCTTACCTTGAGTGGTCAAACTGAGGAAAAGCCGAACGAACACCCCTCAAATGTCTCTCCTGCCTCTGTCGCCACTTTTGTTTTCATGCCCTTAAAGACTCCTTTAAATTACTAAAATATGAGATAGCATCCGTAAAAACCTGAATATCCACTTCAAATGTCCTGGAAGAGATGAAAGCTAATAACGGAACTGAAAAAGAATAATAATTTGGGGGTCACATGTTTGTACATGATCCCCTGGAAAGCATCTCCAGTGACATTAAGCAGAAGTGGTCCGAAATGATTGAAGTCGGTATGCCATCATCAGAACACAGCGGAGATTTTACATCTGAATCTACCTAACACCACAAGGCGGAACATGCTTTTCAAGGTCCAGTTAATGGCCTCAATAAATTTAGCCGGCACGAAGCACACGCAGAGGAAGTACGTCCGGAGGGTGGCATGGGAAAGCGCATAACATCACCACGAATGAAAGCAGAATGAGCGTGTGTCTCAGGAGTCAGAGGATTTGGGGCTAATATTTTCTGGGTCAGCGTGGATAAGTATTTAATTTGTGAGGACGTTTAATTTCCCTTAGGCAAACTCCTCTGGATGAACTCTGGCTTACAGGCACTGCTTCCTTGGACCAAAATGAAGCTCCTCTATTCTGTTTCCTGACAGTTCACTGGCAATGCCAGAAACAAGGGAGATAGAACTAGGTAATGTTGACTCAGACAGAGCATGGAATATACTTGTGTGTGTGAAAAGAAAGCCACCGAGTGGCAGCCCCACCCATAAGGGGTTTCCAAGGCACTCTTACTGATGGCAGCTGAGTATCAAGTTCTCCAGATGCTTTTGACAAGTGAACACAGTTTCGTACCATAGAAGAACATATATATTCAAGTCCAGAATAAAACTCCCTCCATTTAGTAAATATTTTTACCACTCAGAGGTAGTAATTATACCTTACCTGTGAATAAATATTTTTAGTCACTGTATTATACATATTTCTAATAATCTTTATGTACATTCAAACAATGATCTTCATTTATATGTACTTTAATATCTGTATTCACTTTATTTCTAATTATTTTTGATCTATGAACTGGTACAATAAAACTGATATTGTTTTGGGACAATAGATATGTTAAATGAACAAATTATTAAAATTGAATATAAATAAAATATTAATTCTTTAAGGAACTTAATACTCTCATTCTTATGAACTAGAGACAGTCATGTTAAAATGTCAAAAAATTATATATCAGAAATTTAAATTTTAGTTTTGCATAGTCCAGATCTTAAAGATGGCTACTTGCCATTTTGGTTGAATGGCATTTGAAGTTTAATGTGCACTCTGGTGTAACCCAAAGAAGCCACATTTCCAAATTTACGTTAATCTATAATCCTATAATAGACGTTTAATAAATAATTCCTCATAATTATGATAATGTTTCCATAGACAACGATAAGGCAAAAACAGACAAAAAATGTATTAAGTTAATGACTTCAGAATTAAAATACAATCATACTCTCTCACGTTAGCAGCTGAACAGTGGAAAAGCCCACTGGTACTACTCTTGAGCTGGGGTGGTGCCTCCTGCAAATGAAGCATCGCACAGGAAAACAGGTGCTGAGGAGGCATCAGCAGATGGTGATGCCTTAGTCAAGACCAGGGTTGTTGCTCCTTAGGATAACAAGGACGTACAAAGCTTCTCCCAAAGCACATGCTTCAAAGCAAAAGGAGAAGGCAGACAGAAAGAGGGTGTGGAAGGAAACTGTGCTCAGACTACATTATATGCTTGAGAACACCAAAGAAAAAATCATAGCTAAGACTGTAAGATATCTAACTGGTTAAACACGAAATGTTAGTATAATTTCAACCACTTCCTATGTTTTGCATAACGTAAAACCAGATAGGAGCCAGTATAAATTGCTCTTCTGAAAGAGTCAAACACAACTTTTAAAAAAGAAAAGGAGAAAGGCTGGAAAGATGGGATCAAGTTTTGATGAAAGAAAAAAAATCTCAAAAAAACCCACCCATGGAGATATCACTGTCTTGAAGAGTTAGGGTGATAGGCCCGGTCATAGTCCACTGGGTCTCTCCAAATTTGTGTCTTCTCAGAACCTGTGATGGTGACCATTTGGAGAAATAGATCTTTGAAGGTGAAACGAGTTAAGACGAGGTCATGTTAGATGAAAGCAGGTCTTGCATCAAGCATGAACATCTTTTTTAAGAACAAGGAAATTAAACCATTCTGGAAATCAGTTTGGCGGTTCCTCAGAAAATTGGGCATGTCACTTCCAGAGGACCCTGGCATACCACTCCTGGGCATATACCCAGAGGATTCCCCTGCATGCAATAAGGACACATGCTCCACTATGTTTATAGCAGCCTTGTTTATAATAGCCAGAAATTGGAAGGAGCCCAAATATCCCTCAAAGGAGGAATGGATACAGAAAATGTGGTATATTTATACAATGGAATACTACTCAGCAATTAAAAATAATGAATTCATGCAATTTGTAGGTAAATGGTTGGACCTGGAAAATATCATCCTGAATGAATTAACCCAATCACAAAAGAATGCACATGAAATGCAATCACTGATAAGTGGATATTAATGAGCCCAGAAGCCCTAAATACTCAAGACACAAATAGCAAGTCAAATGATTCCCAAGAAGAAGAAAGGAGAAGACCCTGGGCCTGTAAAGATTGCATCCAGTTTAGTAAAGAAACCGAGGGGGGAGGGGGAATGATTGGGGAACAGTTGGGGGGGGAGAGGAACTATGGGAACTATGGTGGGTGGGAACTGGGAAAGGGGAAAGCCTTTGGAATGTAAACATAGAATATAGAAAATAAAATAAAATAATTGTAAAAAAAAAAAGAACAAGGAAATTTGGTCTGGCATTGTAGAACACCCTTCCCCCACCCCCTCAGATTTTAAAAATCTTTATTTTGAAAGAATGAGCGAAAGAAGACAGGTACCAATTTCCAAGAACAATGGCACTGAAGAAAATACAGTACGCACTCTCCCTGCACACAAACCCGGCTCCTTTCCCATTCCTGGCACAATAATATTCAAACTGGCAAAGCATAGTTAACAAAGAAAAACTGCAGTATTTAACTGCGAAAGCCAATTTTCATAGTGCTCAATCCAACTGACCCATGTCAAATGTCCTTTCCCCAGCTAAGCTCCACCCACTGGAATGCTGAAGAGGTATAAAATAGACATTTCTAAGGGGGTATTTTGGACTTTGTTGACATTTAGCAAACTTTGGTGAGGAATCAACAGAGAACTCTCCCAATAGATAAACACTGGCCATAGCTTCTCCGTCCAATTCCAGGTTTCAGAAAACCACTAGGGCTGGAGATTGAAACTTGTAACAGTTTCCCTAGTTTCTCTGTGGAAACAGTGGGGACCATGCCAGATCCTGATTGGCTACTTAGAGTGGCGAAAGAGGGGGAGCTTTGTGCTTAAAACAAAATTTGAAGGTATCTAGAAAAAGGTTACTAATGGAATTTCAAACCATTAGCCAAAGAGCTCAGAAGCTTGGGCTCAGACAGAGGCAAGGAGACCCCCTTACCCTGCATGGCTTGAAGGATCAGACGATTGACTGCATATATCCCTTGTTTTAATTAAACTCAATGTTGAGTGTTTAAAATTTACAAGTTGAATGAGAGGCTAATTAAATTTAAGAAACTCCTCCTAATATTATGAGTTTAAGTTTACAGCTTAACACAGAGAAGGATTCCTTCCCTGCACAGGAATAGGTTACTTATCAATTTATAAAGCGGGACACTTGTGCAGGATTAGGTGATGATCAGAGCTTCCTCTACATGACTGTGTAGAACTACATACGGCAGTTAAATACATTCTCCCATGCATAATCTCACAGTCACATGCTTGCTGGAGTCCGTCTCACAAATACACCTCAAGAGTAGCCATATACACATACACTCAGCAAGATGTTGCTCCAGAGTGATTAAAGGTGGTCCACAAATGAATGTCAATGTGGGCAGGTCATTTTAGGGTATGGATGTAGACAGCCAATTAACTTTCAGATTGTGTTCTTTCTCTTTCCCTCCCCCCACCAAAAAAAAAACACTAATAAATCAAATGAAAATACGCACTATGTCATCTTGGTTGTCAAGGAGGTAACTGCCTAGAGGGTCTGCTTTTTGCACTTCCAATTTTCTATGACACCTTCACTTTGCTCTGCAGGGCCTTCTCATGTAAGAAGGGTTACTCCTCTGCATTCTCAGACAAGGCCTTCTTCTCAGAAGATCTGTCTTCAGGCTTGTGGGCAATCAACAGGTGGCAGGTGAGTAGAATTCTAAACACCAGAACATGGGCATAATGTTTGAGAGGCTTACTGACCAGCTGGTGGAGGAAAGGCACAGGGAACACCAGTAAGAGCAGGAAGAAGTTGGCAACATCTCTGGGATGCCCAGGTACCAGGGCCATGACAGTGCCACAGGTCACTTCAAGAGCACCAATGCTTTTCCAAAAAAGACTGAAGCTGATGCCCATTTTCTTCAGCAGAGGAAGGGCTCTGACCTGTCTCTTGTAAGCACATTTCATCGCACTGTAGGTACCCTTGCTGAGCCTGGGGGGTCAACTTGTTAGTCCCCATGAAAACAAAGAAGAGTCCTAGGACCATTGAGAGGGCCATGATAGTTACAGCTCCTAGGGATGCCGTGGGGTCACCAAGGCAGGTCCCAACTAATCCTTCTGCTTTGTTCAACCTGGCAGTCAAGGTGCAGGCAGTTAGCACAGGGAAAGCTAGAGACTCACGTGAAGGGGCAGCAGAGATAGAGTGAGACAAAGCACACATTTAACACCGCCACTCAGGAGGTAGGGATAGAGGCAAAGGCAGGAGGACCACTGTGAATTCAAGACCAGCTTCTACATAGCTATTTCCCTGCCAGTTAAATAATAAGACCTTGTTTTATTTTATTTTGTTTTGTTTTGGGTTTTTTTTTTTTGGAGTTTATTCTTTATTTTTTTATCTTTTTTATTCGATATATTCTTTATTTACATTTCTAAAGATTTCCTCTTTCCTGGATTAACCCCTCCCTGAAAGTTCCATGAGCCCTCTTCCCTCCCCCTGTTCTCCAATCAACCCCTTCCTGCTTCCCTGTCCTGGTATTCCCCTACACTGCTGCACTGAGCCTTTCCAGGACCAGGAGACTCTCCTTGCTTTTCTTGGTCATCATTTGATATGTGAATTGTTTCTTGGATATTCTGAGCTTCTGGGCTAATATCTGCTTATCAGTGAGTGCATACCATGTATGTTCTTTTGTGATTGGGTCACCTCACTCAGGATGAAATTCTCCAGTTCCACCTACTTGCCTAAGAATTTCATGAGTTCATTATTTTTAATAGCTGAGTAGTATTTCTTAGTGTAAATATACCACATTTTCTGTATCCATTGTCTATTGAGGGACATCTGGGTTTTTTCCAGCTTCTGGCTATTATAAATAGGGTGCTATGAACATAGTAAAGCATTTGTCCTTATTACATGCTGGGGACTCCTCTTGGGCTCAGGAGTGGTATAACAGGGTCCTCATGGGTAGTATCACATCCAGTTTTCTGAGGAACTGCAAGACTGATTTCCAGAGTGGTTCTACCAGCTTGCAACCTCACCAACATTGGAGGAGTATTCCTCTTTCTCCACATTCTCACCAGCAACTGTTTTCGCCTGAGTTTTTGATCTTAGCCATTCTGACTGGTGTGAGGTGAAATCTCAGGGTTGTTTTGATTTGCATTTCCCTGATGACTAAGGATATTGAACATTTCTTTAGGTGCTTCTCAGCCATTTGATATTCCTCAGGTGAAAATTCTTTGTTTAGGTCTGTACCCCATTTTTAATAGGGTTATTTGTCTCTCTGCAGTCTAACTTCTTGAGTTCTTTGTATATCTTGGATATTAACCCTCTGTCAGATGTAGGGTTGGTAAAGATCTTTTCTCAATTTGTTGGTTGCCAATTTGTCCTTTTGACAGTGTCCTTTGCCTTACAGAAACTTTGTAATTTGATGAGGTCCTATTTGTCAATTCTTGATCTTAGAGTATAAGCTATTGGTGTTCTGTTCAGGAACTTTTTCCCTGTGCCCATGTCCTCAAGAGTCTTCCCTAGTTTCTTTTCTATTAGTTTCAGTGTGTCTGGTTTTATGTGGAGGTCCTTGATCCACTTGGAGTTGAGCTTAGTACAAGGAAATAAGAATGGATCGATTTGCATTCTTCTGCATGCTGACTTCCAATTGAACCAGAACCATTTGTTGAAAAGGCTACCTTTTGTCCACTGGATGGCAAAAAAACTCCACCAGAGAACTCCTACAGCTGATAAACAACTTCAGCAAAGTGGCTGGATATAAAATTAACTCAAGAAAATCAGTAGCCTTTCTATACTCAAAGGATAAACAAGCTGAGACAGAAATTAGGGAAATGACACCCTTCACAATAGCCATAAACAATATAAAGTATCTCTATGTGACTCTAACCAAACAAGTGAAAGACCTGTATGACAGGAACTTCAAGTCTTTGAAGAAAGAAATCAAAGACCTCAGAAGATGGAAAGATCTCCCATGTTCGTGGATTGGCATGATTAATATAGTAAAAATGGCCATCTTGCCAAAAACAATCTACAGATTCAATGCAATCCCCATCAAAATCCCAACTCAATTCCTCATAGAGTTAGAAAGAGCAATTCTCAAATTCATCTGGAATAACAAAAAACCCAGGATAGCTAAAACTCTTCTTGACAGTAAAAGAACTTCTGGCAGAATCAGTATCCCCGACATCAAGCAGTACTACAGAGCAATAGTGTTAAAAACCGCATGTTATTGGTACAGTGACAGGCAGGTAGATCAATGGAATAGAATTGAAGACCCAGAAATGAACCCACATACCTATGGTCATTTGATCTTTGACAAAGGAGCTAAAACCATCCAGTGGAGACCTTTTTGATATGAAAAGAAACAAGTAAATTTGAGCACAGAAAGAAGAAAGGCACCTATAGATGGAGGCAGAAGTGTGTATGTGTGTGTGTGTGCTTGTGCGTGTGCGTGGGGGGTGTCAACACAAGCAATCATCAGTTAGAAGTGGTAAAGAAGGATTCCCTCTCTCATACTAGTAACTTCAGGGAGAACACTGATATCCCAACACCTTGGGGATTTTTGTTTGTTTTGTTGTTTTGACGTTGTTGTTGTTGGTTGTAGTGGTGGTGGTGGTGGTAGTGGTGGTGAGGTGTGTGTGTGTGTGTGTGTGTGTGTGTGTGTCTGTGTCTGTGTCTGTGTCTGTATCTGTGTCTCTTTTGACTCCTAACCTTAGAACCAACAATGCATTCCTATGACTTAAAGCCATCTAGCTTGTGGTGCTTTGCTATAGCCCCAGGAAGGCGAGAGACAGATGCTTTTGGTACAGAGAAGTGACACTTTGCATGAGGAGATGACTTAGTCTGTTCATACAAATATTATTTTTCCCATTTATACAGCAAAATAATACTATTTGTTTCCTCACAGCAACACATGCACTTAGAGTGCTTTTGGAAATGGAGAGTAAAGTGAGGGTCTTGCAAGCACAAGAACTGAAATTTGGATCCCTAGGACCCATCCATAAAGCTGGGCAGAGTCACACATGCCTGTAATCCCAACCATGTGGGGGCGGGTGCCAGAGACAGGCAGACACCTGGAAGCCAGCCTGGCCCCACATGGTGGAGATCCAGATGAGTAGGCGAATCTGTCTCAAACAAAAGATGCAAAGTGCCTGAGCACCAACGCCCAGGATGTTCTCCGACTTCCACACGTATGCCATGTAAAAACATTCTCAGGCACATGTGCACCCCCACAGTGTGAACATTCACACATGCACACATGTGTGTGCATGCAGACACATGCCAAAATGAAACATGTAATTGGAATTCCTGGGAACTGAGGGGGTACACACTCTACCTCTGCTTTCTCTCTATTTTTCTCATGACCAGAATCATGTGGGAAATGGAGTATGAGGTTCTGGACAGACTTAGAGATAATGGTGCAGGCGATTTCTCTGTGCTGTGGGCTTCTATGGAGATAAAATCTGCAATCCAGCCTCATTAGAACTATTATCTGCAGAATGACCACATAAACTAAAGCCCCCAAGCCACATGAACACGATTACACAGATAATGTGGTCCAATTGCTGCATCGTTTATCTTGATGTATTGCCTTCTCTTTGCTGCCATATATTATACATTCAAGAATTACAGACCACTTAGGGTGAAGTAGCTCTGCCTCTCCAGGTTGCGGTAATGCCTTTTTATACGCTATGAGAATATTCCCTCTTCCTCATGCTGCTGATTGTGCTTTCCTTCTCCCAAATTAATTTAATTTGTATCCAGGGATGCATAAATAGGAAGAGTCCTAATCTTTGGTTTACAAATATGCTCAATAGTAATGACTGTACTTTGCTTGTATCAACCACAGGAATATTGGCAAAGGTGTTTTTTACCATATGTTAATAAATAAGTCTCGAGGGACTCAGCCTTTGGTTGTACTTAAATGTTGCCCTGGATCTCAATTTTAGGGGAGGTTTTAGTCAAAAGACCATTTCTTGGCATTCTTTTCTTCTGCCCCAGTGGCTGGGTCCTAAATATATACTAATCATAATAACAGGAATGAGAATGGTAGCTAACAGTCGTTGAGAAACCACCGTGTGACAGTCACTGTGCTAAGAATTTTCCCTATTTTACTGTCTGCCCATGACGAGAATTCTGACACAGGTGCTGTTATTGTCCCTGTTTTATAGATGAGAGACAGTAGCTTTAAAGTTGGAAGATGATTGTATCAAATGGAAAAGAGATAAGAACTTTAAAGGAATAGAGGTTAATGAAGAGACAGTTTACAGTTAGGAGTACGGTTAACAGACACTAGCTTAGTGGTGAAGGGTTAAGGTTATCGGGAGGCTCTTATTGTTTTTTTCCCAGGACCAATCCCAACTGAAACCTTGCATGTAAAGACATAGCTATGGCCAAACCAGTTTGGCAGACAGGCACTTGGGAGGTTAAATGGCTTGACCTCTCTCCTCCTGCTCTTGGATCCCCTGAAACATCTTCGTTGGCTGAACCCAACGGTGAGTAAGGGAACTTGGTGATGCAGTCCCTAGCAGCTAAGTTCCATACATAGCAGGATAGAAAAGTGTGTGTGCATGTGTGGTGTGTGCACAGATCTGGAAGAGTAAATGAAAGTCGACCCTAGACATGCATTACTTTTTAATGAGTGTAACCAAAATATCCATCTGGCCAGAGCTTGTGCTCCTAATCACTCAAAGGACAAAAATTCAGATAAAGCATCCCATGAGGACGAAGGGGAACTTTTCTCACTTCCCCACCTTTCTAGAAACCCAGCCACAGTCTTTTTGCTCCAGATGAACTGATCTTTGCAGCTGCTCCTCTGATGTTCACAGAAAAGGATTCTGCAGAAATGAAGACACGAGCATCCTTAACACACTCGAATGTAAACTCTACCGGCCGGGAGCTTTTAATCCAGTTATGCACTGGGATAGCCCTAGAACTTGTCTGTTGGGCCAAAAGCAGGCAGCTATCTTCCAAAACAAACCTACCAGCAACAAAAGTGAGCAATGGATTATTCAAACGTGGTGCTCAACTTTTTATTTCTCCCCCCTCATTTCTTTGTGGTTGTGAAATGGTTCTGGTTTGTTTGTTTCTCTTGAGACAGGCCCTCCTGTCATCCAGGATGCCCCTGAACTCACCTTTTAGGTGAGGGTAACCTTGAACACTTGATCTTCATGCCTGTACCTCCTGGGTGCTGCAACTATAGGCATGTATCACCATGTTTCCTCCCTTTAATGCAACTCTGGAGGATAAACCCAGGGCTTTGTGTCTGCTACGTGATGACTCTACCAACTGGGCTCTATCCCCTGCCCAACAATTGGTTTTAAAGATAGGAAATCTGGAAATCTGTTTGAGGACAATGTACTGTGTTTTGTGCAAAGAGCTTTATGGACAGTGTCATGCTTGATTCTTATCAGACTTTTCTCTGAGTTCAGCCATAGTCTCATTTCAGTTTTATTGATAAAAAAAAAATACTAAGATTTGGACCTGAATATATCCGACTTCAAACTAACATTTAAACCACCTTCCCTGTACTGCATTGCTAGTTTTGATTTTTACTATAACATTTAAGAGTACCAAGTCAGTTGGCAACGCCTGCCCCGGATACGCTGCCAGGCCTTCATGTCCACCTTCTCTGATTCAGCACCCACCTCCAGTGTTAGCAGCCATTCCTGAGCCGGCTCCATTCTGCTGAAGTCAGGGCAGTGTCAGCCCTGTGACAGCACCAAGCTTAGGGCTCTTTCCCATCATGTTCTCCCTTCAACTGCACTCCACCAAACAGCTAAGAGCCCTTCAGGCTCAGTGCCCTCATCTACCTATTACTACCTGGTTGGATGGTCTTGGAGATCTTTGTTCTACAGTTTCCTGGGACAGTCAGAGTTGTTTCATCTTGAAGAAAGGTGCAAAAGAGCTTTTTCCCCTGTAGGCATAACTCCATCTTACTAGAGTTAAGAGGTTGTTTGGGGGGTTACATAGGCACCCTCCCCTATGTAGAAGAGTATATGAGCAAGCCTCTTTGATAAGACTGATTCTGTCACTATCTCACTGAAGTCTTCCTCTTGTCAACTTAGGTATGCATCCAGATTTGTACTGTCTGTAGTACTCAAATCCTTTACCAACCCCCTTACCCCCAGCTTCAGCTAACTTGCATCCAAAAGCACTGTATCCTAATGCCTGAGTGTAGTGGAGCAATATCTCAGCTATCCAACTTCAACCGCACCGACTTTAGTGAGGTTTGGACTCTGGCTATGGGCAGAAATCCTTTCTTCCAAGATGTTTCTTCTTTGAAATTTTCTCAGCCCAAAATAGTTCTACTTTTGAATCTAGTTTACGTTTTTATAGTTGATTCTCCATCATAGTTTAATAATCCTTTATATTAAAACCTTCTCCTTTATTTCTATTTCCTGACTGAACCCAAACTGATAAAAGATATTTGATCAAAGAAACTAAATATAAGATTAAATAAGCAAGTATATAATTTTATTGGCTTGTGGATTCTTTCCCATTGTACTATATTGAACACCCTGGCAAGGATCCTCAAGAGACACAGAAACTATGAGAGCAGCTCTTGGAAGCTTAAGTAAAACTTTAGAGAACCCCAAGAAGTGCACAAATTCAGTGGGTTGCCCTGGCTACTGGTCAAAGGAAGTGAGATTATGAGATACTCAAATGGATACATTGTGAGACCAAAAGAGTGCTCTCTGTAGCTATCCTGGAGAACAGAGCTGCATCTGAGGTCATTAAGAACATATTTGTGGGGTGGGGAAGCCGGAGTGTCAGCCAGCGTGCCAGGTGCTCAGAACCAGCCGGTGGCGGCGGAACCAGGTACCCGAGACAGCCCGAGCTTAAGACCTTCGGGGACTCAGGCCTGGAGTGGGAGTTGGGCACAGAATAGCGGCTGCACTCTGCACTCACGGGGCGGACCCCGAGCTCCCTGCAGGCAGCTGCCATATTGCCTGCAGCTTCCCGTCCAGCTGGTGGTGGGGAAGCCGGAGTGTCAGCCAGCGTGCCAGGTGCTCAGAACCAGCCGGTGGCGGTGGAACCAGGTACCCGAGACAGCCCGAGCTTAAGACCTTCGGGGACTCAGGCCTGGAGTGGGAGTTGGGCACAGAATAGCGGCTGCACTCTGCACTCGCGGGGCAGACCCCGAGCTCCCTGCAGGCAGCTGCCATATTGCCTGCAGCTTCCCTTCCAGCTGGTGGTGAGGAAGCCGGAGTCAGCCAGTGTGCCAGGTGCCCAGACCCAGCCGGAGGCGGAACCAGCCTCCCATCCAGCCGGTGGCAGGGAAGCTGGAAACCGGACCCAGCCAGCTTCCCAGCAGCTTGGGACCAGCAGGCGGAACCAGATAACTGAGATATCCCAACTTTAAGACCCCTGGGGAAACAGGATATCGGACAGCAAACCCTGAGCAGGAGCAGTGCAGAGCAGCCGCCCAACAGGCGGAACCAAATACCTGGGATATCCTGAGTTTAAGACCTCGGGGGACTCAGGCCACCTGTCAGCAATCTGTGAGCAAGACCCCCGCAGGACAGTGATTCAGGTATCCCAGTCGCTGGGAAATAGCCTTACAACCCCACAGGAGGGTCAAGCACCAGCTAGTATCTACAGGACCAACTAACACCAGAGTTAACCAGATGGCAAAAGGCAAACGTAAGATCGTTACTAACAAAAATCAAGGCAGTATGGCGGCATCCGAACCCAGTTCCCCAACAGCAATAAATATTGGATACCCCGAAACACCAGAAAAACAAGACTCAGATCTAAAATCACTGGTCAGGATGCTGATAGAGGAACACTTAGATAAATCTCTTAAAGTAATACATGAGAAAATAGATCAAAAGCTAGAAGCCATTGCAAGGCAAACACAATTAAATCCCAGATATCTCAACACACCAGAAAAACAAGACTCAGATCTAAAATCACTGGTAAAGATGCAGATTGAGGATCACTTGGATAAATTTCTTAAAGTAATAGAGGAGAAAATAGATCAAAAACTAGAAGCCCATACAAGGCAGACACAAAAATCACTTAAAGAAATCCAGGAGAATATAGAGCAAAAAATGAATCCCAATAAGGGGGAGAAACAAAAATCACCTAAAGAAATACAAGAGAACATGGGTCAACGAGTAGAAGTCATAAAAGAGGAAACACAAAAATCCCTTAAAGAATTACAGGAAAACACAAACAAGCAACTGAAAGATCTGAGCAAAACCATACAAAATCTAAAAACAGAAGTAGAAACAACTAAGCAATCGCAAAGGGAGACAATGTTGGAGATAGAAAACCTTGGGAAGAAATCAGGAGTCATAGATGCAAATATCAACAATAGAATACAAGAGATAGAAGACAGAATCTCAGATGCTGAAGATACCATAGGAACCATGGATTCAACAATTAAAGAAAATGCAAAATGCAAAAAGCTGGTAACCCAAAACATTCAGGAAGTCCAGGACACAATGAGAAGACCAAACCTAAGGATTATAGGGATAGATGAGAATGAAGATCTACAACTTAAAGGGCCAGCAAATATCTTCTACAAAATTATGGAAGAAAATTTCCCCAACCTAAAGAGAGAGATGCCCATGAATATACAAGAAGCCTATAGAACCCCAAATAGACTGGACCAGAACAGAAATACTTCCCGTCACATAATAATCAAAACCCAAATGTACTAAACAAAGAAAGAATATTAAAGGCAGTAAGAGAAAAAAGACAAGTAACATATAAAGGAAGACCTATTAGAATTACACCAGACTTCTCACCTGAGACCATGAAAGCTAGAAGATCCTGGGCAGACCTCATGCAGACCCTAAGAGAACACAAACTTCAGCCAAGACTACTATACCCAGCAAAACTCTCAATTGCTGTAGATGGGGAAACCAAGATATTCCACGACAAAACCAAATTTGCAAGATACTTATCTACAAACCCAGCCCTACAAAGGATAATAGGGGAAAAATACCAACACAAGGGGGGAAACAATACCCCAGAAGAAACAAGATAGAAACCCCATCTCATCCAACCCAAAAGAAGAGAACCACTCAAATACAAATAATAATAACAATGCCCAAAATGTCAGGAAGTAATAATTACTATTCCTTAATATCTCTTAATATCAATGGACTCAATTCCCCAATCAAAAGACACAGACTAACAGACTGGATACGGAAACAGGACCCTACATTTTGCTGCATACAGGAAACACATCTCAGTGTCAAAGACAAACACCACCTTAGAGTAAAAGGCTGGAAGACAGTTCTACAAGCAAATGGTCCCAGGAAACAAGCTGGAGTAGCCATTCTAATATCAGATAAAATCGACTTTCAACCTAAAGTCATCAAAAGAGACACAGAAGGTCACTTCCTGCTTGTCAAAGGGAAAATTCACCAAGAAGAATTCTCAATACTGAACATCTATGCCCCAAATGTAAGGGCACCCTCATTCATAAAAGAAACTTTACTAAAGCTTAAAGCACACATCGCACCTAACACAATGATTGTAGGTGACTTCAACACTCCACTCTCCTCAATGGACCGATCAGGAAAGCAGAAACTAAACAGGGACACAGTGAAACTAATTGAAGCTTTGGACCAATTGGATTTAACAGATATATATAGAACATTCCATCCTAAAACAAAAGAGTATACCTTTTTCTCAGCATCGCACGGTACCTTCTCAAAAATTGATCATATAATTGGTCACAAGACAGACCTCAACAAATACAAGAAGACCGAACTAATCCCATGTCTCCTATCGGATCACTATGGAGTAAAAGTGGTCTTCAATAGCAAGAAGAACAACAGAAAGCCCACATACACATGGAAACTGAACAATACTCTACTCAATGACACCCTGGTCAAGGAAGAAATAAAGAAAGAAATCAAAGAATTTTTAGACTTCAATGAAAATGAAGGTACGACCTACCCAAATCTCTGGGATACAATGAAAGCAGTGCTAAGAGGAAAACTCATAGCCCTGAGTGCCTCCAAAAAGAAACTGGAGAGAGCATACACTAGCAACTTAACAGCACACCTGAAGGCCCTGGAACAAAAAGAAGCTAACTCACCCAGGAGGAGTAGAAGAGAGGAAATCATCAAACTAAGGGCCGAAATCAATCAAGCAGAAACAAAGAGAACCATACAAAGAATCAACAAAACCAAGAGCTGGTTCTTCGAGAAAATCAACAAGATAGATAAACCCTTAGCTAGACTAACCAAAGGGCACAGAGATAGTATCCAAATTAACAAAATTAAAAATGAAAAGGGGGATATAACAACAGAAACAGAGGAAATTCAAAAGATCATCAGATCCTATTACGAAGGCCTATACTCAAAACAACTGGAGAATCTGGATGAAATGGACAATTTCCTAGACAGATACCAAATACCAAAATTAAATCAGCATCAAGTAGACCAGCTAAACAGTCCCATAACCCTTAAAGAAATAGAAGGGGTTATAGAAAGCCTCCCAACCAAAAAAAGTACGGGACCAGATGGTTTTAGTGCAGAATTCTACCAGACCTTCAAAGAAGACTTAACACCAATACTCTTCAAACTATTCCACAAAATAGAGACAGAAGGGACACTGCCCAACTCGTTCTTCGAAACCACAATTACTCTGATACCTAAACCACAAAAAGATCCAACAAAGAAAGAGAACTACAGGCCAATTTCTCTTATGAATATAGATGCAAAAATACTAAATAAAATTCTTGCCAACCGAATCCAAGAGCATATCAAAACGATCATTCACCATGATCAAGTAGGCTTCATCCCAGGAATGCAGGGATGGTTCAATATACGGAAATCCATCAATGTAATCCACTACATAAGCAAACTAAAAGAAAAAAACCACATGGTCATCTCATTAGATGCTGAAAAAGCATTTGACAAAATTCAGCATCCTTTCATGCTAAAAGTCTTGGAAAGAGCAGGAATTCAAGGCCCATACCTAAACATAGTAAAAGCAATCTACAGCAAACCAGTAGCCAACATCAAAATAAATGGAGAGAAACTTGAAGCATTCCCACTAAAATCAGGGACTAGACAAGGCTGTCCTCTCTCTCCATATCTTTTCAATATAGTACTTGAAGTTCTAGCGAGAGCAATTAGACAACATAAGGAAGTCAAAGGGATACAAATTGGAAAGGAAGAAGTCAAAGTATCATTATTTGCAGATGATATGATAGTCTACTTAAGCGATCCAAAAAACTCCACCAGAGAACTTCTACAGCTGATAAACAACTTCAGCAATGTGGCTGGTTATAAAATTAACTCAAGCAAATCACTAGCCTTCTTGTACTCAAAGGACAAGCAGGCTGAGAAAGAAGTTAGGGAAATAACACCCTTCACAATAGCCACAAACAACATAAAGTACCTTGGTGTAACTCTAACCAAACAAGTGAAAGATCTGTATGACAGGAACTTCAAGTCCTTGAAGAAAGTAATCGAAGAAGACCTCAGAAGATGGAAAAATATTTCTTGCTCCTGGATTGGCAGGATCAATATAGTAAAAATGGCCATCTTGCCAAAAGCAATCTACAGATTCAATGCAATCCCCATCAAAATCCCAACTCAATTCTTCATAGATCTAGAAAGAGCAATTCTCAAATTCATCTGGAGCAACAAAAAACCCAGGATAGCTAAAACTATTCTCAACAATAAAAGGACTTCTGGGGGAATCAATATCCCTGACCTCAAGCAGTACTACAGAGCAATTGTGTTAAAAACTGCATGGTATTGGTACAGCAACAGGCAGGTAGATCAATGGAATAGGATTGAAGACCCAGAAATGAACCCACAGACTTATGGTCACTTGATCTTTGATAAAGGAGCCACAACCATCTGGTGGAAAAAAGATAGCCTTTTCAACAAATGGTGCTGGTTCAACTGGAGGTCAACATGCAGAAGAATGCGAATTGACCCACTCTTATCTCCTTGTACTAAGATCAACTCCAAGTGGATCAAGGACCTCCACATAAAACCAGACACACTGAAACTATTAGAAAAGAAACTTGGGAAGACCTTGGAGGACATGGGCACAGGGGGAAAGTTCCTGAACAGAACACCAATAGCTTATGCTCTAAGATCAAGAATTGACAAATGGGACCTCATAAAATTACAAAGTTTCTGTAAGGCAAAGGACACTGTCAGAAGGACAAAACGGCAACCAACAACGTGGAAATGATCTTCACCAACCCCACATCCGACAGAGGGCTAATATCCAATATATACAAAGAACTCAAGAAGTTAGACCCCAAAGAACCAAATAACCCTATCAAAAAATGGGGTACAGAGCTAAACAAAGAATTTTCACCAGAAGAAATTCGGATGGCTGAGAAACACCTTAAGAGATGTTCAACATCATTAGTCATCAGGGAAATGCAAATCAAAACAACTCTGAGATTCCACCTCACTCCAGTCAGAATGGCTAAGATTAAAAACTCGAGAGACAACAAGTGCTGGCGAGGATGTGGAGAAAGAGGAACACTCCTTCACTGTTGGTGGGATTGCAAAATGGTAAAACCACTCTGGAAATCAGTGTGGCGGTTCCTCAGAAAATTGGGCATGCCACTCCCAGAGGACCCTGGCATACCACTCCTGTGCATATACCCAGAGGATTCCTCTGCATACAACCAAGACACATGCTCCACTGTGTTTATAGCAGCCTTGTTTATAATAGCCAGAAATTGGAAGGAGCCCAGATATCCCTCAAAAGAGGAATGGATACAGAAAATGTGGTATATTTATACAATGGAGTACTACTCAGCAATTAAAAATAATGAATTCATGCAATTTGTAGGTAAATGGTTAGATCTGGAAACTATCATCCTAAGTGAGCTAACCCAATCACAAAAGAATACACACGAAATGCAGTCACTGATAAGTGGATATTAATGAGCCTAGAAGCCCTAAATACTCAAGGCACAATTAGCAAGTCAAATGACTCTCAAGAAGAAAAAAAGGAGAGGACCCTGGGCCTGTAAAGATTGGATCCAGTATTGTAGACCCAGAACAGAGAAATCGTGGGGGGGGGGGGAAGAGTGGGGAATAGCATGGGGGGGAGAGGAATTATGGGACATATGGTGGGGGGTAACTGGGAAAGGGGAAAGCCTTTGGAATGTAAACAAAGAATATAGAAAATTTAAAAAAAAGAATGAAAAAAAAAAGAACATATTTGTGCCGGGCGTGGTGGTGCACGCCTTTAATCCCAGCATTTGGGAGGCAGAGGCAGGCGAATTTCTGAGTTCGAGGCCAGCCTGGTCTACCGAGTGAGTTCCAGGACAGCTGGAGCTACACAGAGAAACCCTGTCTCAAAACAACAACAACAACAACAACAACAAAAAACAACAACAAAAAAGAACATATTTGTGAGAAGGATGTGAACCATACTGAGAATTTCATAGTGGTTATTCTCTGAATGCTAAAGCTGACTGTAGTCAAGGCAATCACTAAGCCAGTCACTCATACTCATAGAAGACTGAGTTTCAAAGTCAAGGGGATTAGATGTCTGCACTTAACTGTCAGATGCCAGGATTCTGCAAGAGCTTTAACAACTCACAATGATGCGAGGGTATCCAAGGGCCTTCACTCAATGATGTCGTAAAGACAGATAACAGAACACAGCCGAGGGGTCCTATAGACCCCCCCAATCTCAAAATCTCTGGCTGTTGTCAAAGTGATTGATTACTCTCCACAATATGATGGTAAGAAAATCCTGTGGATGAAGACATTACTTATTTATGTCATCAAACATTGAGAAATCAACCTCGTAGTTTCATCTCGGTTGACTAGTTAGTGTTCATGAAGCTGGAAGGCATTCTGAATGCCACTAGGGAAGAAAAGTAAATAAATATCAGCCAGATACAAACTCTGTGATATACAATAGTGGACTGTCTGCAAAATACACAGGTATAGTGGCACAAATATGGGAATAGCCAACCATATCTTGCTTGTACTTAAGGCTCATTCCAAGAGGTGGAATCCATAACCTGGCACTAATAAAATGGCCAAGAACCTGAGAATAGATAGGTCACAGGCCCTAGGTCAAAACCCACTACTATTATATTGTTAAATAAACACAATAATAAAATGACTTCTCATGACATATTGCTGTGTCCGTAGACCAATGGACCACTCAATCCTTATCAATGAAGCTTCTTTTTTAGTGGGTGGTGATTAACACAGAGATCCTCAAGTGGACAATGGGCAGAGAATTAAATACCTTAAATCATTCAGTTCAAAATGAGAGGTCATTACGAAACCCTTCGCTGGGGAACCTATGTGAAAGAGAAGGTAGAAAGATTATCAGAGCTAAAGGTAATGGACTACTCCAAGGACGCAATGTTTTCCAGGCACAACGGAGGGGGTGCACATATGAACTGACAGAGACTGTGACAGTAGGCACAGAACTTGTACAGGTTCAAAGTAGACAATGTCTCAGCACTGAGAAGTGTAGGTGGACACAAAGTCCCATCCCAACCAAGAGACTGTTGACAGTCAGTGCTTGTTGCCAAAAGGAAAGCCAGTTTTCTCTAATGAAGTTTCACTGCGGTATCTACTACCCTCTAGGGTAAGACGTGTGCCAGAAGAGTAATTGGCCAACACAAACAGATGCAGAGATTTTGGGGGGGAGGCTTTTTGTTTCATTTTGTTCTGTTTTAGTGGTTTTTCTTTTTATTTTTTGACTTATTAGTGTATCCTTTGTTTGATTTTGTTTTCTTTTGCTGTTGTTTAAAAAGAGAGAGAAAGACTATGAAAGTGGTTAGGGAGTGGAGTGGAGAGGATCTGGGAGGAGGTTGGGAGACAGAATATCATCAAAAACATTGTAGAAAGATTAATTAAAAAAATTTAAATAAAAGAGAACATGGACTTTCTTTTTTTATTTAATTTTTATTTTCTATATTCTATGTTTACATTCCAAAGGCTTTCCCCTTTCCCAGTTCCCCCCACCATACATCCCATAATTCCTCTCCCTCCCAACTATTCCCCAATAATCCGTCCCCCACTATTTCTCTGTTCTGGGTCTACAAAACTGGATCCAATCTTTACAGGCCCAGGGTCCTCTCCTTTCGTCTTCTTGGGAGTCATTTGACTTGCTAATTGTGCCTTGAGTATTTAGGGCTTCTGGGCTCATTAATATCCGCTTATCAATGATTGCATTTCATGTGTATTCATTTGTGATTGGGTTAACTCACTTAGGATGATATTTTCCAGATCTAACCATTTATCTACAAATTGCATGAATTCATTATTTTTTTATTTAATTTTTATTTTCTATGTTCTATGTTTACATTCCAAAGGCTTTCCCCTTTCCCAGTTCCCCCCCACCATATGTCCCATAATTCCTCTCCCCCCCAACTATTCCCCAATCATTCACACACACACCCCACGATTTCTCTGTTCTGGGTCTACAATACTGGATCCAATCTTTACAGGCCCAGGGTCCTCTCCTTTCTTCTTCTTGGGAGTCATTTGAGTTGCTAATTGTGCCTTGAGCATTTAGGGCTTCTGGGCTCATTAATATCCACTTATCAGTGATTGCATTCCATGTGTATTCTTTTGTGATTGGGTTAGCTCACTTAGGATGATATTTTCCAGATCAAACCATTTACCTACAAATTGCATGAGTTCATTATTTTTAATTGCTGAGTAGTATTCCATTGTATAAATATACCATATTTTCTATATCCATTCCTCTTTTGAGGGATATCTGGGCTCCTTCCAATTTCTGGCTATTATAAACAAGGCTGCTATAAACATAGTGGAGCATGTGTCATTATTGTATGCAGGGGAATCTTCTGGGTATATGCACAGGAGTGGTATGCCAGGGTCCTCTGGAAGTGACATGCCCAATTTTCTGAGGAACCGCCAAACTGATTTCCAGAGCAGTTTTACCATTTTGCAATCCCACCAACAGTGGAGGAGTGTTCCTCTTTCTGCACATCCTCGCCAGCACTTGTTGTCTCTTAAGTTTTTAATCTTAGCAATTCTGACTGGTGTGAGGTGGAGTCTCAGAGTTGTTTTGCTTTGCATTTCCCTGATGACTAATGATGTTGAACATCTCTTAAGGTGTTTCTTGGCCATCCGAATTTCTTCTGTTGAAAATTCTTTGTTTAGCTCTGTACCCCAATTTTGATAGGGCTATTTGGTTCTGTGCGGTCTAACTTCTTCAGAACTTTGTATATATTGGATATTAGCCCTCTGTCAGATGTGGGGTTGGTGAAGATCATTTCCCACTTTGTGGGTTGCTGTTTTGTCCTTCTGACAGTGTCCTTTGCCTTACAGAAACTTTGTAATTTTATGAGGTCCCATTTCTCAATTCTTGATCTTAGAGCATAAGCTATTGGTGTTCTGTTCAGAAACTTTCCCCCTCTGCCCATGTCCTCCAGGGTCTTCTCTGGAGGAGACCAAGTTTCTTTTCTAATAGTTTCAGTGTGTCTGGCTTTATGTGGAGGTCCTTGATCCACTTGGAGTTGATCTTGGTACAAGGAGATAAGAGTGGGTCAATTTGCATTCTTCTGCATGTTGACCTCCAGTTGAACCAGCACCATTTGTTGAAAAGGCTATCTTTTTTCCACTGGATGGTTGTGGCTCCTTTATCAAAGATCAGGTGACCATAAGTCTGTGGGTTCATTTCTGGGTCTTCAATCCTATTCCATTGATCTACTTGCCTGTTGCTATACCAATACCATGCAGTTTTTAACACAATTGCTCTGTAGTACTGCTTAAGGTCAGGGATATTGATTCCCCCAGAAGTCCTTTTATTGTTGAGAATAGTTTTAGCTATCCTGGGTTTTTTGTTGCTCCAGATGAATTTGAGAATTGCTCTTTGTAGATCTATAAAGAATTGAGTTGGGATTTTGATGGGGATCACATTGAATCTGTATATTGCTTTTGGCAAGATGGCCATTTTTACTATGTTGATCCTGCCAATCCAGGAGCAAGAAATATTTTTCCATCTTCTGAGGTCTTCTTCGATTACTTTCTTCAAGGACTTGAAGTTCCTGTCATATAGATCTTTTGCTTGTTTGGTTAGAGTTATGCCAAGGTACTTTATGCTGTTTGTGGCTATTGTGAAGGGTGTTATTTCCCTAACTTCTTTCTCAGCCTGCTTGTCCTTTGAGTACGAGAAGGCTACTGATTTGCTTGGGTTGATTTTATAACCAGCCACTTTGCTGAAGTTGTTTATCAGCTGTAGAAATTCTCTGATGGAGTTTTTTGGGTCGCTTAAGTAAACTATCATATTGTCTGCAAATAACGATAGTTTGACTTCTTCCTTTCCAATTTGTATCCCTTTGACTTCCTTATGTTGTCTAATTGCTCTCACTAGAACTTCAAGTACTATATTGAAAAGATATGGAGAGAGAGGGCAGCCTTGTCTAGTCCCTGATTTTAGTGGGATTGCTTCAAGTTTCTCTCCATTTATTTTGATGTTGGCTACTGGTTTGCTGTAGATTGCTTTTACTATGTTTAGGTATGGGCCTTGAATTCCTGCTCTTTCCAAGACTTTTAGCATGAAAGGATGCTGAATTTTGTCGAATGCTTTTTCAGCATCTAATGAGTTGACCATGTGGCTTTTTTCTTTTAGTTTGTTTATGTAGTGGATTACATTGATGGATTTCCATATATTGAACCATCCCTGCATCCCTGGGATGAAGCCTACTTGATCATGGTGAATGATAGTTTTGATGTGCTCTTGGATTCGGTTGGCAAGAATTTTATTTAGTATTTTTGCATCGATATTCATAAGAGAAATTGGCCTGTAGTTCTCTTTCTTTGTTGGATCTTTTTGTGGTTTAGGTATCAGCATAATTGTGGTTTTGAAGAATGAGTTGGGCAGTGTCCCTTCTTTCTCTATTTTGTGGAATAGTTTGAAGAGTATTGGTGTTAAGTCTTCTTTGAAGGTCTGGTAGAATTCTGCACTAAAACCATCTGGTCCCGTACATTTTTGGTTGGGAGGCTTTCTATGACCCCTTCTATTTCTTTGGGGGTTATGGGACTGTTTAGCTGATCTACTTGATGCTGACTTAATTTTGGTATTTGGTATCTGTCTAGGAAATTGTCCATTTCCTCCAGATTCTCCAGTTGTTTTGAGTATAGACCTTTGTAGTAGGATCTGATAATCTTTTGAATTTTCTCAGTTTCTGTTGTTATATCCCCCTTTTCATTTCTAATTTTGTTAATTTGGATATTGTCTCTGTGCCCTTTGGTTAGTCTAGCTAAGGGTTTATCTATCGTGTTGATTTTCTCGAAGAACCAGCTCTTGGTTTTGTTGATTCTTTGTATGGTTCTCTTTGTTTCTACTTGATTGATTTCAGCCCTTAGTTTGATGATTTCCTCTCTTCTACTCCTCCTGGGTGAATTAGCTACTTTTTGTTCCAGGGCCTTCAGGTGTGCTGTTAAGTTGCTAGTGTATGCTCTCTCCAGTTTCTTTTTGGAGGCACTCAGGGCTATGAGTTTTCCTCTTAGCACTGCTTTCATTGTGTCCCAAAGATTTGGGTAGGTCGTACCTTCATTTTCATTAAAGTCTAAAAAGTCTTTGATTTCTTTCTTTATTTCTTCCTTGACCAAGGTCTCATTGAGTAGAGTATTGTTCAGTTCCCATGTGTATGTGGGCTTTCTGTTGTTCTTCTTGCTATTGAAGACCACTTTTACTCCATAGTGATCAGATAGGAGACATGGGATTAGTTCGGTTTTCTTGTATTTGTTGAGGTATGTCTTGTGACCAATTATATGATCAATTTTTGAGAAAGTACCGTGCGGTGCAGAGAAAAAGGTATACTCTTTTGCTTTAGGATGGAATGTTCTATATATATCTGTTAAATCCAATTGGTCCAAAGCTTCAATTAGTTTCACTGTGTCCCTGTTTAGTTTCTGCTTTCCTGATTGGTCCATTGAGGAGAGTGGAGTGTTTAAGTCACCTACAATTATTGTGTTAGGTGCAATGTGTGTTTTAAGCTTTAGTAAAGTTTCTTTTACGAATGAGGGTGCCCTTATATTTGGGGCATAGATGTTCAGTATTGAGAATTATACTTGGTGGATTTTCCCTTTGACAAGCAAGAAGTGACCTTCTGAGTCTCTTTTGATGACTTTAGGTTGAAAGTCAATTTTATCTGATATTAGAATGGCTACTCTGGCTTGTTTCCTGAGACCATTTGCTTGTAAAATTGTCTTCCAGCCTTTTACTCTAAGGTGGTGTTTGTCTTTGACACTGAGATGTGTTTCCTGTATGCAGCAAAATGTAGGGTCCTGTTTCTGTATCCAGTCTGTTAGTCTGTGTCTTTTTATTGGGGAATTGAGTCCATTGATATTAAGAGATATTAAGGAATAGTAATTATTACTTCCTGACATTTTGGGTGGTTTTTTTTTTTGTAGTATTTGAGTGGTTCTCTTCTTTTGGGTTGGATGAGAGGGGGTTTCTATCTTGTTTCTTCTGGGGTGTAGTTTCCCCCCTTGTGTTGTTATTTTTCCCCTATTATCCTTTATAGGGCTGGGTTTGTAGATAGATATTGTGCAAATTTGGTTTTGTCATGGAATACCTTGGTTTCCCCATCTATGGCGATTGAGAGTTTTGCTGGGTATAGTAGTTTTGGATGAAGTTTGTGTTCTCTTAGAGTCTGCATGAGGTCTGCCCAGGATCTTCTAGCTTTCATGGTCTCAGGTGAGAAGTCTGGTGTAATTCTGATAGGTCTTCCTTTATATGTTACTTGTCCTTTTTCTCTTACTGCCTTTAATATTCTTTCTTTGTTTAGTACATTTGGGGTTTTGATTATTATGTGATGGGAAGTATTTCTGTTCTGGTCCAGTCTATTTGGGGTTCTATAGGCTTCTTGTATATTCATGGGCATCTCTCTCTTTAGGTTGGGGAAGTTTTCTTCCATAATTTTGTAGAAGATATTTGCTGGCCCTTTAAGTTGTAGATCTTCATTCTCATCTATCTCTATAATCCTTAGGTTTGGTCTTCTCATTGTGTCCTGGATTTCCTGAATGTTTTTGGTTACCAGCTTTTTGCATTTTGCATTTTCTTTAATTGTTGAATCCATGGTTCCTATGGTATCTTCAGCATCTGAGATTCTGTCTTCTATCTCTTGTATTCTATTGTTGATATTTGCATCTATGACTCCTGATTTCTTCCCAAGGTTTTCTATCTCCAACATTGTCTCCCTTTGCGATTTCTTAGGTGTTTCTACTTCTGTTTTTAGATTCTGTATGGTTTTCCTCAGATCTTTCAATTGCTTATTTGTGTTTCCCTGTAATTCTTTAAGGGATTTTTTGTGTTTCCTCTTTTATGACTTCTACTCGTTGACCCATGTTCTCTTATATTTCTTTAGGTGATTTTTGTTTCTCCCCCTTATTGGGATTCATTTTTTGCTCTATATTCTCCTAGATTTCTTTAAGTAATTTTTGTGTTTTCCTTGTATGGGCTTCTAGCTTTTGATCTATTTTCTCCTATATTACTTTAAGAAATTTATCTAAGTGATCCTCTATCAGCATCCTTACCAGTGATTTTAGATCTGAGTCTTGTTTTTCTGGTGTGTTAAGATATCTGAGATTTATTTGTGTTTGCCTTGTAAGGGCTTCTA
The DNA here is from genome assembly GCA_964023405.1 of Apodemus agrarius. Taxonomy (NCBI): domain Eukaryota; kingdom Metazoa; phylum Chordata; class Mammalia; order Rodentia; family Muridae; genus Apodemus; species Apodemus agrarius. Next base: position 91,158,181 of record OZ030012.1, on the reverse strand, counting down.
GCTTTTGATCTATTTTCTCATGTATTACTTTAAGAGATTTATCTAAGTGTTCCTCTATCAGCATCCTGACCAGTGATTTTAGATCTGAGTCTTGTTTTTCTGGTGTTTCGGTGTATCCAAGATTTATTGCTGTCAGGGAACTGGGTTCAGATGCCGCCATACTGCCTTGATTTCTGTTAGTAACAATCTTACGTTTGCCTTTTGCCATCTGGTTAACTCTGGTGTTAGTTGGTCCTGTAGTTATTAGCTGGTGCTTGACCCTCCTGTGGGCTCGTAAGGCTATTTCCCCACGACCAGGACACCTAAACCACTGCCCTGCAGGGCTCCTGCTCACAGATTGCTGACAGGTGACCTGAGTCCCCTGAGGTCTTAAACTCGGGATATCCCAGGTACTTGGTTCCGCCTGTTGGGCAGCTGCTCTGCACTGCTCCTGCTCAGGGTTTGCTGTCTGGTGTCCTGATTCCCCAGAGGTCTTAAACTTGGGATATCTCAGTTGCCTGGTTCTGCCTGCTGGTCTAAAGCTGCTGGGAAGATGGCAGAGGCTGGTTCCACTGCCTGCTGGATGGAAACAGCTGGGAAGATGGCGGAGGCTGCAGAGAGTGCGGGGTCTGCCCTCTGGGCACAGAGCCCAGACTTGGCTGGTGTCCCCCAAACCACTACTCTGTGCGCAGCTCCTGCTCCAGGCCTGAGTCCCCGAAGGTCTTAAACTCGGGGTATCTCGGGTACCTGGTTCCGCAGGCTGGGTCTGAGCACCTGGGAAGCTGGCTGAGGCTGGCTCCGCCGCCGGCTGGATGGGAAACAGCTGGAACATGGACTTTCTAATGAGAAAAAATATATACCTAGCAGTAGCCAGTGGGGTGCTGCTGAACTTCACAATCAGAGAAAAGGCAATCCTGGAAAAACAAGAGGATGAGACCAATCTCACCAAGATTGAGGATCTCTTTATTTTGGAGTCCTTATAATTGGGTCACAGGATATACCAGGGAAGAGAAATTCAGGCATATTGAAGACTACTGGATATGGGTTCTGAGCCGACACTGTTTGAGAAGACAAAAATATCATCGCTACCCCCACCCCATGAAAATGGAGGGTTTCTAAATGTTGAGTAATAAAGCTCTCAATAAAGACTAGATCAAAAGGCCCACAGACTAAGTTGTCACTTCCTTCATTTGCTAGTTTATAACTGGAATTATCTTGGCACTGTGTACATATTTGGGCCTGGGGCTGTGGAATGAGAATTAGCATGGCAGAAAACCTAAAATGGAAACCTGTAGTGTTGACTTTTTCTCAAAGTGTTAGACAGGAAGTCAAAAACAACATCACAAACCAGAAGGGATGGATGAGATTATGGTCACGATTGGAAAGATGCAGTGGTAGTCATGCCAGATACATTTCATTTTGTTCTTCCGTCTTCTCCCCATAGGACCCAGGTGTTTCCAAAACATAAGCTCCTTTATCTAGAATCAGAATACTTACTTTCTTGTCATGATTATTGAAATCTCAAGTTTCATTATTTGTGTCATGATTTATTACTAAATTATAGATTCTTGCAAATCATACTTAATAGAACTATTTTTAAATAGCTCATGAGGAATAACAACATAGCTTTTTATTTTGGACAGGAAACTACTTTCTAGATATGGTATAGTTCTCAGGACTATGGTTTTTCAATGATAAAATTCCATGGTATCCTCAAAACTAATATATCACTGCTTGATACTCCTCAAGCTCTTCCTCGTGCCTGATTTTCTCTGTGTGTCTCCCAGATGCATTGCAGTTTCTATTTAAGGATTCAATAGTCACTTTTTCGTGGAGCCTCTTGACACTCTATGTACACACTAAGCTGATTCAGTGATGCCTGCTTAGTGGTCCTCCAACATCCTCTGCAGGTTAGGAGTTTGCACTAGTAGGCCACCTTCTTGTATGATTACCCATTAATGTAGCTGTCTTCCTGATATACCTTGGGGTTTTTTTTGAAAACTGTATCACATTTGCGTTTGGGTCTCAATGGTTTAGGATATCACCTTATATATGGTCAGTACTCTATAAATGATGAAATGGTGAGTTTAAATATTCTGTTTTGCTGTTGTGCACCAAGTCTTTATGGATGATTTCTTCCAGAGCATATTAGATTGTTTAAAGAACGTGTGTAGGAATTTCTCCAATTTGTCCTTTTGAACTAGAACAATGTCTGCTCCAGACCACCCAGCAAGGACCAGTCCTCATCTTCACAGTCCTGCGCCCAGACAAAAACACTAGCCTTCAGTCCCTTCCAGGTGGAATTCCCAGCACACACTATTGCGACAGATGTGTAATCATAGAGGCAGAAGAGTTTTCAACAGTACTGAGTTACTGGCTGCCTTACAGAACAGGGGGTGGTAATGTCTGAGAACTTGAGCTCTGCTGGAGCCCACCCCTGTCTCTCTTACTATAGAGGTACTTAGTCTGCCAAGAATCTACTGAGATGACACAACTCTTCAGGACAGATCACAGTGTCACTTTATCAGACTCCCTAGGACTGTGTGTGCCATATATCCAGACAGAAGTTTCTACCATGGTATGACAGTCAGCCAGTCTAATCTGATCAGAAGCTATCTTGGGTCCTCTCTTGTTTGATTTGTCAAGCCATGCAAGCCTGACTTCATCATCTATAAGATGCTGCTACCATCCGAGCTACAATTGGGAGATGAGTACACAGTTAAAGGGGGCCAAGTACAACAGCACAGCTGACCCAAGAGGCTGAGCCTCCAAACATCTGTGCACAGCAGCTGACAGTTAGCTTACGCTTTTATACTTGTTTCCAAAGCCTGGTTTATTTTTCCCATGCTTGATGCATAAATTATAAATAAATCCAGATAGACATCTTCACCAGAGAAGAAAGGAGTCAAGCACACATTAGTACCAAATAACTTCAGCATCCCTTAAACAGATTGTTCTTGGTGGTGTGAGGAAAGGACTTGAAAATATTACCAACTTTTGAAATGTCCTTACCTGAATTCTCATTCTTTCTGTTTAATAAAATTCCCAATCTTGGGCAAGCTGTTTCTTGTTATTAAACCTCTGTTTCATTGCAGCCAAAACTGGGTAATCTGTTTAGTTATAATGTTTTTGTCACTTCCAACATCTCTTGTTCTTCTCATTTTGAGATGTCATCTAATACATCAAACCAAAGAAGAAAAAAGAAGGACAAGAAAATAAATAACTAGAACACAACCTAAAATGTGCAGTTATGAAGCTATTTTAGGTTATGTGTCTAAGAAGCCAATACATATAGAAAAAACAGTTTAAACCAATGTCTATCCCAACGGAACATAGACACTATGGAATAACAATAACATTTATGTTCAGTTGGACCAAAGGCATATGCTGAGTTACCCTCTGACCTTAGATTGGTGCTTGTTCCTGACAAAATCCTCCATATAACATGGCTTTTGATAGAACAATCCCACCCAGCCAATTACACATACCTGTGGCCTACAGAGCACTCCGCCTGCTCATGGAAGTAGATCTCAAATTGAGTCTTAACTATTGCTACCTATTACTATTTCCTTCAGCTTCTTTTTTTAAAAATAAGATATTGTCTTTATTTACATTACAAATGTTATCCCCTTTCCCTGCCCCGAAAACCCTCTGTCCCATGCCCTGCCCCCTGCGTCTATGAGGGTGTTCACCCACCCACCCATCCACCCACTCCCACCTCCCTGCCTCCAAATTTCCCTACACTGGTGCATCGAGCCTTCAGAGGACCAAGGGCCTTTCCTCCCATTGATGCCAGACAAGACCATCCTCTGCTACATATGTGACTAGAGCCACGGGTCTCTCCATGTGTACTCCTTGGTTGGTGGTTTAGTCCCTGGGAGCTCTGGGAGGTCTGATTGGTTGATAGTGTTGTTCTTCCTATGGGGTTGAAAATCCCTTCAAGTTCCTTCAGTCCTTCCTCTAACTCCTCCATTAGGGACCCCGTGCTCAGTTCACTGGTTGGCTGCAAGCATCTGCCTCTGTATTTGTCCTTCAGCTTCTTATCCATAGACTGGGATCATTGTGCACAACTCCCAAGATCTCTATGAAATCGAACTTGACAGCTTGCTCATTGCATCTCAGAAACAATCCTCAGGTTGTTGCATATGTCCTTATCACTGTGGATGCAGCAACAAATGGGAAGCCCTACATACTCTTCAGGACTCATAATGGAGAACCTGCCACAATGGCCCTTTCCCTCTATACATGACAGTTGGTAGAATTCAAATCCCTGTAGCCAGAAGAATAGCCAACTGCCTGTATTCACAAGAAGACATGCTTCCCTTGCACCCAGAATATCATGTCTGTTCTAAATCCTTCCATAACTGTTTATTATTCTATTTTCTGAGTATAGGCACCTACAAAGATTATTGCAATGTGTTTTAGTTCCACATCTCTCCAAGGATAACTTATATCAAGCCACATTAAAAAGCCAACTCTTGATGTCTGTTTTTGTTGCTTCTGTATATATAACATTTCGTAAAACTTAATAATAGGAGTAGTATTTGTTTCCAAAAATACCCTCCTCCCCCCCCCCCCGCCCCGCCATGGGATGGGACCACTCATTACCTTGTGCATAGTTTCGTATATATCAACCCATGCTGCACTTTATAATATTTCTTCTGGCTTTGCTTCTGTTTTACTCATTCCTCTCCAGAGTAAGTTATCAGACCTAATTTTGAAATATGAAAGCTATTATCCAAAATGCACCAATATTTCCAGGTGCAGTTTTATGGAACTGCACAGCTATTTCTCAGAAACATAAAACAGTTGTTGAAAAATGTTTTAAAGTGCCAACAAGTTAGAGGTCTTCCGAGTTGAGCAGGGTCAAGCTCGGGCGAGCAGAGCCTCAAAGTCCATTTACCTTAGTTTTTACTCAGGCCAAGCCTCATGTTCAGATTCTAGATAGCTCATGGTAAAAGGAGAATGTGATAAATTTTATCTTCGCGAGTTAAAAAGCCTTCCTTGACTCCATGTAAGCAACTGAGGTATACGCCAATTATTTTGATTACATCTGGCCTTCCATTATTACCTAATATACCGCAAACCTTAAAAACAGCCCAGGCTCCCTCAAACTTGCAGAAGACTTGCTGGAGAACAAAAAGCTTCAGACAGACTTGACTTTATAAAACACCTCATCTGTCAGAGCTTTACAGGGGAACATCTTGATCATGCAACTTTCTGTAGTTAGAATGATGGCCATGAGATGGATCTGCAGCAAAGCCTTGAACCATCGAAGACCAGTGGACAGCTTCCACACTAGGGCTCCATGCCTTTTTATGGAAGACAGGAAATACCTCAGGAAGGTTTACTTAAGGGAATTTCATCATCATTAAAAAATAGTTTGCTGGTTTCCTTTTAGCTCTTTAGCAACAAGTTATTGAATACCTAGAGTATTCTGGGTTATCAGGTGCCAGCCCAAAAAGAGTATAAAATCAAACAAAGTGCTTCCTTGTACAGAGTGTTCACACACTACCAAACATTTTACAAAGTCAGTTTCATTCTTATTTTACTTAGCTCTTATGAAAACGTAAAAGCCTACAATGCCCATTTTAATAAAGACAGAATCAGAAAGAAAAGTAACTTGTAGAGTTCTCTATTGGTGTGGAACAGAAGTAGGAATCAAGCCCAGCTTAATATTCTGCAAGAATTTAGTACTTTGCATCATACTGGCTTTTTGGTTTGTTTGTTTGTCTGGGGGTTGTTTGCTTATCTGTTTTCTGGCACAGCTTGGCTGTATACCTTCTCACTGGCCCTGAACCAAGGCTTTTCCTGCCCTAGCCTCTCAAGTGCGGAGATAACAGGTGTTTACCTCACACATGGCCAATCTGCTCTTAATTTAATACAGGAGTCAGAAAATTGTCCATAATGTTAAAAATCTAGACTGTAGTCAGCTTTTAGAAATAAAGTGTTAACAGAATACAACCACGTCCCTTTGTCTATGCACTGTGGTCTCTCCTACTGCAACAGCATTCTTGCAAAGTTGCAATAGTCAACCACATGACTTAAAAAACCAAAAGTATTTATTATCTAGCCTGCTCATAGACTAATTTTGTTGAGCCCTGTCATAAGACAGTGTTTCCTCTTGAAAAATCTTAATCTAAAGTGGAAGAGACAGGAAAAAATTAAAGCCTTCTTCTTTACACATTAGACAAAACTCAGCACAAAACTTATTAAGACTATATTATCAAGTACAATTTTCAAAAAGCATGAACAAGAGAGAAGCCAGAATGAAGGAGGGAGGTGGATCCTAGGCAGTGTGTTACAGTGCATTACAGAAATGCATATGTCTTTCTGAAGAACATACATCTGATGGTCAGTTCTGCAGGATCTGTACAAAGGTAAGGGAGATGGCTTAATCTGCAGCAACTCAAAGACAGAATGATCTTCACACCCTGGGAGAAGCAGAGCAGTCAGGGTAGAAGTCACATCAAAAGACATGGTGGTAGTAGCAGCAACAGAGACTTTGGAACTGCCAAGACAGTCCACCACTGTGACTGCTCAGACTGGGAAGCCAAGCAATAGCTGAGATCTGAGGGATGGAAAATGTCAAGCAACCCAGGCATGAGGACAACACCAGTCCTTATGCCTGTGACACCCAAGATCATCTTTTACTGTAACTGATTTTACTTGTGAATTCACTTGAATTGCCAACTCCACCCACTCCACCCCACTCCTGCAGCCCTCCCTAAACTCTAGGATAAGCCCAAGTCTCATAAGTCTTATCCTTGAAAATAACAAGCCCATTGCAATCTTCTAAAGGTTTTCAGTGGGACCCTTGATTAGGATTGTAGTACCTAATGGTTGAGTTAGTAGATCCCAGGTCGTTAACATTCCTCATTCTAGATGCCCCTCTTCCTTGAACAGTATTGTGTCAATTTAATGAAATTGAATAGATCATCATTCATTCCTAAGGGTACTAAACCTCCAGCTTTGTAGTAATAACCCAACAACCACATAGACTGGTCATTGTGATTAAGGTTAATTATCTCAGCTTTTGGTATTTCACTAAGTTCAGGCGGACTATCACATAGCTTGACAGGACTTGGAATCACCTAGGAGATAACTTTTCTGGTACCTAGGAGGGTTATCTAGGTAATTTAGCCTCTAGGCATACCTGTATGGAATTATTTTGATTACACTAACATAGGTGAAAAGATTCACCCACTCTGGGCATTACCATTCCTTAGGCTAGGATCCAGAACTAAAACAAACAAACAAACAAACAAACAAACAAACAAATGTGGTGGTACTTGCCTTTAATCCTAGCACTCAGGAAGCAAGCAGATCCCTGTAAGCTCAAGACTAACCTGGTCTGTATAGTAAGTTTCCAAGGAACATCCAGGAAAAAAAAATGAAGAAATGAAGGAAAAGTGGAAAAGAAAAGGAGAAAATGAGGTGAATGGAAACATTCATCCCTCTCTGCCTTTTGACTGTAGATGATATGATCAGTTCTCTGAAGCTGTGACTTTCCCACCATGACAGACTGCAAGCCTTAACTATGAGACAAAATAAGCCCTTCTCCCTTAAGTTGCTTTTTTCAGGATATTTTATTAGAGTGATATGGAAAGACAAGAAGGTTGCTTACCTCCTGGCATCTGGGAAGCAAAACAATAAAGAGATGAAGATGCTTGTGACTCACACAAGACAGTCCATACCAGCACATAGACAAGGACTCACTCCCTTCAACTAAGGCCTCCCTCATTGGCCTCTCAAGATCTAATTTCATAGTGATCCCATAAGTGAATTAATTCATGGATGAGGTAGAGTCTTTATGATCTCATGAATTACCAAAAGCCCACAGCTGGCAACGATGTCTTACCCACGTGACCTTTGGACATTTTAGATGCAAACTATAGTAGTTAGTATGGAATTCCACCATCCCCTTGATACTGGGCACATGTACTTCATGGTAAAGTTACTCCTTCCCAGCAATATCCCTTAGAGAACAATGCACCATGCTTCCCAAAGGTAAAAGGGAGAACTTTCACTAGGGTATTTCATACCAGGGTATTTCTTTCTTTTTTTAAAATTTTTTTAATTGAATCTATTCTTAATTTACATTTCAAATTTCCCAGTTTACCCCCTCCCTGAAAACCTCAAACCCATCCCCTACCCCCTACCTCTAAGAATATGCCCCTCCATCCAACCCACTCCCACTTACAACCCCCCTTGATTTCCCTAATCTGGGGCATCTATTGAGCCTTCATAGGACCAAGGGCCTCCCCTCCCACTGATGCCTGACAAGGCATTCCTCTACCACTCTTTTGGCCAGAACCATGTGTACCCCTTGGTTGATGGCTTAGTTCCTGAGAGCCCTGGGGCATCTGGTTGGCCAACATCTTCATTCTTCCTATAAGGCTGCAAACCCCTTCAGTTCCAACAGTCTGCCCTCCAACTCCTCCACTGGGGACCCTGTGCTTAGTCCAACGGTTGGTTGCTACCATCTGCCTCTGTATCTGTAAGGCTCTGGCAGTGCCCCTCTGGAGACAACCATAACAGGCTCCTTTTGATACACACTTCTTGTCAAAAATAGTAGTGTCGGGGATTGATGACTGTTAATAGGATGAATTTCCAGGTAGGACAGCCTCTGGGTGGCCTTTCATTCAGTCTCTGTTCCACACTTTGTCTCCATAAACCAGGGTATTTCTTACTTGGATATTTCTTATCGCTGTTAGAAAGGGAAGGGGAATTTTGTTACCTCTCAAGATACACAACAGTCAGCTGTTCCACACTCTAATTCCATCCTAAGATTTCTACTATGATGAGCTTTCTAGGACTTTCCTTGGTATTCTCTCAAAATTCTGCCATCAGTGTCTTATGGACATGGGCATGCTTCCAGGTTCTGTCTCATCACATTATTCATTTGAGTTATAGACATACTTCCAGAACTCTGAATTATTTGCATGATCCTATGAATTCTCTTACCCCACTCATATGCTGTACCTCACTTCCTAAAAGCCCTACCCCACACATTCCCTGCTTGTATTTAAGTATGTGTTGTGTAACAAGACTTTGCCTGCAACATACACATCTACTGATCTTACATAGGGAACACAGGACAGACCAAAGTACAGTTACCACCCAAGCCCAACTCAGCGAGCCAATGAGTTTTACTGGGAGGTTATATAGAGAAATATGAGTGAGGAGTTACTTATAGAAGCAGACATTTAAAAAAGACAGCTGTGTCACCAAAGTCCACCCCACATGGGAGACAGCCCAGAACCTGGAGCAGACTGCACAGTCTTCAGGCAGGTCAACAGATTGCAGAAAGTATGCTTTCTAGGTGCATCAGCTGGTCTAAACCTCTTTCAGGGAGCTTGACTGGTTTCTGCTTCTTACAACTAGCTGGTCCGGTCTCAGGGTCTTCTTTGCAGTTTTGCTTTGTGCAGCTCGGCTTGTCTGACAGTGACTCTCAATAGTCTTCATTGGTTATTCCGGGAGGCAGAGCCTAGTCAATCTAATCGGTTTCAGGGGCTTCCTGAAGCTATTTTGAATTGTTTATCTTTTGGCTTAAGAAACTTCCCTGCAGGATAGAATGTCTTAGAAGTTATTACAACATAACAATATGCCCTGGTTTTTAAAAGGTAATGTTTCTTTTCTTTTTTTTTAAAGCAGGCTTTGAATGTTTCTGTTCAATCTGTATGGAGACCTGAAGCAGGCTTATTGACTAGAAGCAAAGAAAAATGGCAAGGAAAGACCTTTATTCTCTCTATATAAGTTTCTGGTCTCAAGTAAATGATAAGAACGTATTCCTGATGATCAAGGGCTTCTAGGAAATTAAGGACAAATGGCTCTCAGGCACATTCTCCCAAGTGATCATAGATCATAAGTCTGAGCTTTTATCAGTGACTTCTAGATATGTTACTAGATATATCCAGTTTTTAGGCTTCCAGCTGATCTACTGGCAGAAATAATTGTTTAGACAGAATTATTGAGCCCTCCTCTGTGTTCTTCTTTTTCAGAGTTGCCTATTATGATCAGATTAAACATCTGCACTTCAGTCCAGTTGATCCTGCAGTTTCAGGAAATGTAAGTTTACTTTAAGCTTCCATAAAACAGCTTTGACTCATAGCATGACACAGGTGGAGAGTTGAGGGAGTCTGAATTGCCTTTGTGAGGCTTCTGATGATGTAAAAAGAAAAAAGTTCTTACTATGGTCATTGCAACCATAATGTTCATGTACTGAAGGCCCAATATTCCAATGTTATGTTCCATTTGTGCCTAAATTACCCATGCTGGATGTTTTCATGATTGAGAAGCCATAGGACACCAGGAATTGCTACCAGAAGGCACCAACACCAATGGCCTTATCCTGTGTTTTCTGCAGCTTTGTAACAAGATACTATTGGTGAGCCTGTGATGTCAGCCCACGTGGAAGCTTGTTGGAAACAGCCTCAGGTCCCAGCCTAAGAGATCTGAATCAGAATCTGTCTTTTATAGAATTATATGGGTGATTCTTATGAACATTGAATATCTCAAATAATTCTCAACATATGAGGATCTTATCTCTAGAAAATATATCCTGAGGGCTGGAGAGATAACTCAGTGGGTAAGAGCACCGACTGCTCTTCCGAAGGTCATGAGTTCGAATCCCAGCACCCACATGGTGGCTCACAACCATCTGCAAAGAGATATGGCGCCCTCTTCTGGTATCTGAAGACAGCTACAGTGTGCTTACATATAATAAATAACTAAATCTTTAAAAAAGAAAAAAAAGATAATATATCCTGAGGCAAACCTAATCTCTTGCCTCATAGAGGGAGAGTGCAACCTCAACAAGACTGGAGAAACAGGACACTGAGGCACAGATAAGCATAAAGTAGAATGCACTGACAATTTATCACAGATACTCAAGAAAATGCTGTCTGGAAAACTAGTCATATAATAGGTGTCCAGAGATAAACAGGGAGTCATTGCAACTTGGAACGGACTCTTTGGGAAAGGCATGGGAAAGGAAGTGACGGAGTATCTGCTCTATCACCTACTCCTATGTTACTGGGTGAAAGGTAAGCCCTAAGCATTAACTGCTCAGTATGCATAGATGTATTACCTGGCTCTTCCGTACGACCATAAGGGGAGCCATGCTTCTTTGGATCTCACTGTTTAATGTTGGGGTGCTGGAGCCTTCAGCTATTGCCATGAACTCAAGCAGGCCCTCCATTATGAAAAATGAACTAAGTGGAAAGAATGTAGAAAGACAAAAGGGTTTCTAAATTCTAATAGTAATTGCAGAGAAGACAGGGTAAGTTATAGGGCATTGCTGATTGTAGCGTTAAATCTGTCACTCGAAGGTATGATTCAATCATTTATCCTACAGTTAATTTTTCATCAGCACTTTCTATAGTGTTACCAGATATAACTTGACACATGAGATATGTTACTCTTCGATGAGATAAGAGAGAGGGAGCTCGAACTGGCAAAACACATCAGAAAGAATTTAAGGAACATCTTGACAATGAAAATATCATGGCATAAATGAACGGTAAATGGGGGGCGATATTAAGAGTCTCCAAGAAACATCAAAAAGAGAACATGGAGAGCTGCTGAGGTAAAAGAGAAGAATTACAACAAAACAAAGCATTAAGAGGTCAGCCTAGGTCTAACAATAAAACAAAAGGAGTCTTGAATAAAAGAATAAAAAGTTAATAGGGCAGGGAAAATTTTGAAAATTGAGAAAATTTTATATGTAAAGGACTTAAGTTCATATATTGAAAGAGCCCGTCACATGTCTTATAAAATAAACAACAAACAGATGTCCACCGACCACATCACCTTGCCATTTCAGAACACCTAGGACAAAGAAATGAAGGCACTTCAGTTGGGAAAGAGCTCTACATGCCTGACTGGCAGAGTCAGACTTACCTAGAATGACATGAAAACCTGAGAGAAGTAGATAATGAATATAGACTTTTAATAGGAATTCTATAGCAGCCAAATTTGTCAATCAAATATAATAATAAAAGAAATGTTAAAGCTTTGAAAAGAGTTTCTTTGCATATGCACTTTAGCTGTGGAAAAGAACTCCAGTAAATTCTGGGGGTGGGGGAGATGCAGGAATGGGAAACTGGGTCCAGAGGTCAAGAGATTGACCCCGGAGTAAGTAAAAGGAAACTTTCATGTGTCCTTCAGATCCCCGGACAGGACACATCACTAAAGGACAATTAGGAAGGATGAGAAGGCTCGAGGGACATGACCATTCTAGGAATGTTTGTGTTCAGCTGGGCTGAAGGGTTGACACTGACAGGTAAGCTGGCTGGTGGTAGCACTCAAGTAGCTGTAATCATGTAAGCACTAGAGGCAGCTCTAAGTACACTATAATTCAGCTTTTTCTGAGGTGGGAAGATGGAAAGTGCATATGACGAGTGTCGGTGATGAGGAGGAGAGGGCGGGAAGAGCAAGAACTGAGCGTTCCTCTTCCGCATTAAATGTCAATTAAAAACTGAACATACGAAACACATGTCTTATGTGGTGTGAGCCTTCACTGTTGGTCTTTATAGCCTTAATTATGTTGCTATTAACTGGCATCATCTGGACCTGCCTTTTATTAAGCACTAAAAAGGAGCATTTGCAAAGTCATTTACTCAAAATTCTGGCATGCTTACCTCTCTCGTGGAGTTCAATTATTTAAACAAACAGAATTTTCCCGCAATCCTCATGGTTAAGTGGGAATACTGACAGTGCGATTCCGGCTTCCCATGAAGCTCCTTAGCCTGCATTCATACTTTTTACTAGGAGCAGCTTTTCATAGCGTTTCTGCAAACATGCTGTGGTGATTTATGCTCACTCATCACACTAATGAAAGACATGTTAAAAGATTAATTAAAATGCTTACTTTTAAAAATGACCAGAGGGAAATACTTGGGGAGTCAGAACTGTCCTAAATGGCACATAGTAAAAGCAGAAGGGGAACTTTTTGTGTAATGTGGTATTAATCTCGCTGTCTCAAAAAAAAAAAAAATGGTAAGCCTCTTTTCATGGCTTAATTTATAGTCCGTAGACAGCATCAGAGTGGCGATCATTTTTGGAGGGTTGCAGAAAGTTAGACAAAGGCAATCATTATTGCTATCACTAAATAAACCAATTTGCCCAAGCTATTTCACCCTTATAGAAATATGGCATATACTCAGATTCAGCAATTATTTATTTGAGCGCCATGCTCTTACATGACTGATGTCTCATCTCTGCCATCTTGTTTCATTTTCTCCTAAGAACGATGTATAGACATTGGTTTTTAAAAGTCACTGCTAAAAGAAGAAGAGGTTATAAGTCTTGGCAAACTCCTCAGCTTCAAAGTTCCTGAAATACCTGCTCTGCTCTGCTGCTCATTCAATCACGTCACAGATGGCGAAGGGATGATTCAGTGGTGAGCAAATTCAGGGTATCGTCTTCCTCCACCTACCCTCCCTTTGACCCTTTTGGTCCCTAAACAATCCTGCTGTTTTCTAGCCTCCAGGTTCCCAAACAGTGTGGTTCTCCAGGCTTGAAGCAGCAAGACTAGGATTACTTGGGAACTTGCTACGTTGTAGATTGCTCACACCTTCTGGATCCAAACCCGGAGCAGCGGGTGTGCTTGACAGACCATTCATTCTAAAGTCTGAGAATCTCCACCCTTATTTGGAAACTGCTTCCTACAATTATTAGTGTCAAAACCTTAATAATGAAGCCACTGGCCTGAGTCCCGGGGTGGAATTCGCCTCTACCGTAACTAGCACTTCATGATTTCGCCAGTGACTCCCTCCTGAACTGTCTTTTGTTCTTTTGTGGGATGGCATGTTTTTATCTGATCACCACTCTGAGGGGCCTTCACTCATTCTCTCCTCTTATTGCCTACTATCCTGGTTATGCTTCTGCTGAAGACACAGACAAAGGCAACTAGAAAAGGAAAGGGCTTATTTTATTTTACAACTTGTAGTTCATTAAGTAGGAAAGTCAAGGCAGGAACTCAAGGCAGGAACGGAAGCAGACACCATGGAGGAGTGCTGCTTACAGGCTTGTTCTTCATGGCTGGCTCAGCCTGCTTCCTTATACAACCCAGGACCCCTGCCCAGGGGTTCCAATGCCGTAACGGGCTGGGACCTTCCATACTTCCATATCACTCATTAATCAACAAACTGCCTCACTGAGTTCTGTACAGGTCATCTGATGGAGATAGCTTCTCAAGTGAGATGCCCTCTTGACTGGAACTTATGTAAAATTGACACCAAAACAAAAGGAAAAGCAACTATCAGCCCATCCACAGAAAGAGAATTCCTAAACTGTCTAAGTTCCTACAGCCTTGGGCATTATGAATGTACATCACAGGCTTCCAAGTTCCTACCTCCTTCCCAGAAGGCTCAATTCCTGACTTGTTTTGCAGCTTTGGTGTGATCTGATTTTCATGGTAAGTCATATGGTAAAAAAGAAAAGAAAAAAGAAAAAAAATGTGAAGTTACCTATACCTACAGGGGCCGTGTGTCAGTCAAAAACAGAAAGGAAAATTTTAAGTTCTTTTTAAAACCATGTTTATTTTATGCTCTCTCTCTTCCTCCCTCCCTTCCTCTTTCTCTCCCTCTCTCCCTCCCTCTGTGTGTGTGTGTGTGTATGTGTGTGTATGTGTGTCTGTGTGTGTGTGCGCCTGCACAGAAGAATTTGGATTCATTCCACTTTCATTTGAGTCAATAATCACCAGTCAGGCATGGTGGCAGTATAAGTCAGTAATTCCAAAACTTGGGAGGTGGAAGCAGAAGAATCGGGGGTTCAAGGCCAGCCTTGGCTGCGCAGCAAGTTAGAGTCAGCTTGGGTTACATGAAACCCTGTTTCAAATATATAGTGAGTTATTGGGTTCCAGACAAGCCTGCATTACAGAGTGAGACTATCTCAATCAATCAATCAATCAATCAATCAAACAAACAATAAGCGCATGCTAGCTGTGATGGGGTAGGTGATAGTTCATGACTGTATTATTCCAGAACTCAAATCAAACAAAGGAAAAAGGACGCCTTATATTTGACAGAGTTGTTGAATAGTCAATTCACTGAATTGCCTTTTTCAAACACTTAGTTTTGATGGTTGCCCATGTCAGGCCTGCCAGATGATTTAATGAGCATCCCCGTCAGTTGACGCTCATTCTTCTGTGGAGTCCACACCGCAGACGCCGCAGCTCTTTTCTAAGACTCTATGTT
The DNA here is from genome assembly GCA_964023405.1 of Apodemus agrarius. NCBI lineage: Eukaryota > Metazoa > Chordata > Mammalia > Rodentia > Muridae > Apodemus > Apodemus agrarius. The sequence continues at coordinate 91,142,999 of OZ030012.1, read as the reverse complement.
CAAGCTGAGAGTGGAAGAGCTTTCCCCTGATCATTCCTTCCCTTAGCCCTGCAGTTCCACAGCGGCCCTCTTCATGGCTCTACCCTGGAGGAGGGAAGGCTTTTGAAATTCCTCTCCACCTTATAAACAAACAGCACACTCGCCCACCAGCGTCCAGCAATTTATGCTTTGGCAAATGGCTTCTCAGAGCCACGACCAAGTGCCACCTCTCCTGTAATTAAATCTCGTTTCTCATCACAAAGAAAACGCTTTCAGCAAAGTTTGCAGGAGAAAACTGGTCTCTGATAAAAGTGGCTACTTCTACATATGCTTACGGTGCCAAAGAACATACCCCAAAGCCCAAAGGACCTTTCCCTCCACTGGATGAGTTGTTCCCTGTTGGAGTCTTTCCTTGGGTTACAGTGATGGACACCAGCAGCTTGTGGCTGGATGTGAGTGTGGGGAAGGGAGGGGAAGAGTGAGAGTCAGTGAGAGTGTGCAAGTCTGCCTGCCTTGACCTTTATTTACCCCTTTCTCATCCCAAAGCACTTTCAAGTATGCAATTCCTTGCTGTGTTCACATTAGTTAATGCATTTTCAGGGCCCATTTACCACCCCACCCCCATTTTTGATGAAAGAAATCCAAGGCTGATAAAAGTTAAAGAACTCCCTGTAAGTCGTAGACTAGAAGCAGTGAGCAAAAGAATGGACCACTTCTCAGTTTGGACCCGTTCTCTCAACCTGTATGGTTGCTTTTTGACATTTTTTGCCTGAAACAGTACTGGCCGAATAGGAATAGTCTCACCCACATTTCCTTTAGGTAATGAGTTTGCTTCTAGCCACGACTTCTCTGTTCTACTCGTATAGTTAAATGGCCTTTAAAATTTTTTTTTTCCACACAGCTCATTCGACTATAAAGTCTTAAAGGCAGAGACCAGGTCTTCTTCATGTTCCATACAGTTTATAATATGTGTCTTCTGGCACTCACAAGATCCCCACCACCACCACCACCACCATTTAATTCTTCCTTTGGCTACAAGGGCTTCCTTTGAGTGCTCGGGAATACAGCCAGTGAACACCAGCCAATAGCACTAACCTGTCACACAGTTCTGAGGCTCTGGCTGGACTTCTTAGACCCACGCACAAGGGCAAGAATGAAAACAATGTCAGACTATTTAAATAAGAAGAGGTAGCACAGAGCTCCTTGGAGTCTTTTGTCTTATCACAGGCAGCTTGCAATGCCCATTGTCTGCCTTAGAAGCAGGAGACATCTTCTTGTGTTTTCAGCTGCACTTATCCTCTGGAATATTTGACTATCCCCTGCTGAACCTGTGCTCAATGATATCACCGTACACTCTCAAGCAAAAAGGTAAAACTTAAGACTGTGTTGGAAAAACCTTAACAAGAAGACTGCAACCACTTTACAAGTGTAAAACGCCTTCCATGGGGGGAGTGGGGACCCTGAGATTTCTACCAAAACACATGAAAATGACATCAGTGGTCTGTTCTCCCCCTCATAAATGAACCAGACCTAGGCAGAGACATTCGAGCAATGTCCGTTCTTGTCAGGCCAACATAAGGTCTGACATCTGTTAAATCATTAAAGATACAAATAAAATGTTAACCAAGATGGAGGAGGAAAGGAAAGTGCTGATGACATGTACGGAGACTAATCGTGACAGAGTGACAGGCCAGGCATGATTAATTCCTGGATTTGGAAACACCACTAAGCACATTGCTCAGTCTTCCCGAGTTCTACATCACTGGTAACACGCTCATAGTAAAAAGACTATGGGGATCTGTAATAGGAAGCTTTGGGGCTCTGACATAACGAGGCCTTTTCCAGAACCAGTGGATGTCCTTTGGACCCTCACACCCTCATCTTCTTTTGGGCAGCCTGTTCCAGCTCCGTGGAGTATAGTTTGCCCTGACCTCCAAGAGAACGTTGTACTTGAAATTGCCCCATAGGAACAAACCCGAACCCTAGACTATAGCTACTCCACTTGCCCCTCCCTTCAGTTAAAACAGGAGATTCAACTTCCTCTGTCCTGTAGACACACTGGCTTCAGAGTTTCCTAAGCTTATGGTAAGGACAAAGCTAAGTAGTCATCAGATTCTTTTATTTTCCTGTATTGAAGAACATACATACATTTCTCCTGGTTCCTCTGCAGGCACACGGACTTTGAAGTTCTCTTCTCATCAGTAGACATGGAACAGGAGCCATAGGAAATCTCTTTAGGATGGAGGTGATGGAGAAGTGATGTTTTCTCCAAATGCAGGTCCGCTTTCACAGAAAACTTAGAGCTCTAGTTCTAGACATAGGCACAAAAAATTAAACTCGAGATTGCTAAGTCAAGGGAAGATGCCCCCAAAGCCACCTGGTCCAATGGTATTGGGACATGCTGCCGCTATTCAGAAACTGTTGGATATGCCCTAGCAGTTAGTTTCATGACTCATGAAAATCCTTTGGAATGTTGGCTTCTCACAAATCATCAAGACTAAGGTTTACGTGGGAAGTGTACCCTAAAGACAAAGAGATAGATATGCATCCAGGTGAGCTCAGAAAACCTCAGGGACCTGAGCAAGAACAGAGACCAATCTCTATACATGGACTTCCTATAGCTAAAGGGAAGTATCCAGACAGAGAGTTAGGAGACTTACTGAAGGATGGCCACAGTACCTTAACCCATGTGTTAGTTAATTTTCTGTTGTGATAAAATACCATTATGAAGAACAAGAGAGTTTATTTTGGCTTACAAGTCCAGGAGAGTCCGTAATTGTAGGGAAAGCACAGCAGTAAGTTGCCCAGCCTGGACGCTGGCTGATCGCAGATTGTATTTGGTACCTACATAGTAATCCCAGTGGAGGCGATGAGCACGAAGTCAGGCCATAAACTCTCAAAGCCCGCTCCAGGGACATCCTCCAGCAAGTCTGCAGCTCCTGGGGACCAAGTGTTCCAAAAACTGTGCCGATGGGGGAGCTGTCTCAGTCAGACCACCACACCCACTGAGAGGAACTTTCATCACTGCTCTTTTGAGACTAGAGCGGGGGAAAAGAAAGAAAGAAAGAAAGAAAGAAAGAAAGAAAGAAAGAAAGAAGGAAGGAAGGAAGGAAGGAAGGAAGGAAGGAAGGAAGGAAAGAAAGAAAGAAAGAAAGAAAGAAAGAAAAGAAAGAAAGAAAGAAAAACCCTAAGATATCCACAGCTAGAGAAAAAGGCAGGGATGCTGGACTTTGTGAATAGGGTCCACCCAACATGCAAGACCCGACCTTGTGCGAGGTCCTAAAATGGATAGTTTTGCAAAGACAGTCTCAGTAGCAGAAGCAACATGTTAGCAAACACTTTAGATGTGTCAGTCTTCCAAAGAAGATGCACCAGCTAGCCCAGGCTGATGGCCTGGGCTGACCATGACATGAGAAGCTCCATTAAGGTGAGTGCTGGGCACTGAGGCAGGAGCATAGCTGGAGCCCTAGCAGAACCCATATAGGAATTTTTGTAAAAATTCACTGTGTTCTCTTCCTCTGGAATTCTTCTAGAGAGTCTGTCTGTCTAGAGAGTTTGTCTGGATATAGTCTTTTTATTATTATGATGATGATGATAACGATGATGATGATGATGATGATGATGATGATGATGATGATGATGATATTAGAAAAGAGGAATCTAGAGATACACAGTGTCAGGGGCCTTTTTACACCCCTTTCCTTGGCAGAGCTGGAGCTTAGGGAAAAAAAAATGTCACGAGAACAACAGGCTTTTTGAATGCTCCTTCCCAGGACCTGGTAGACAGACTGCTGCCTACACAGCACCCCTGAGACCGGAAAGGCACAGCTCAAGACCTGTTACCTACCCTCAGGACTGGAAACTGCTCTCCATGGCGCCTCTACTCTCCACCACCATCATTCCTTTCCAGCCACTCCTGTGTCTGAGCTAAGGAATGGACCAGCCATCTGTCCTGGATGATTCAACTCCTACCTGATAGCAAAATTTAACCAAGACTTGCATATCTGCTGTATACCTAGACGGCAGCCTTGCCAGATAATGGCACACTGCTCCTATAACCCTCTTTCATATTAAAATAGCTGCCTTTGTTTTAAAAGACTACATTTTATTTCACAATTTATCAAGGAGGACACATGCACACACACACACACACACACACACACACACACACACATGTGCATGCATGCTAAGGAGGAAGGATCTTTTTTTTTTTAAGGCATGGCCCCCTGGAAGGTTAACCATACTTGAGGGAATAGCCCCACATCCAAAAGTATATGGGCAGCACTGATTAGATGAGACAGATTATGAAAATGAAAAGTGAAGAAGAAATTAGGGGGAGGTGGGGAGTAAGGCGGCTAATCTTGGAGGAGTTAGTGGAGGATTGATGGGGTGAATATGATCAAAACATATTTCATGCATGTATGAAATGCTCAAAGAATTAATAAAACATTATACTAAATATTGGATAAATAAATATGAAAGTATTGAGTGCCATGGTGAAAACACGGGTCAGCATTTTGGAGAGAACTGATGTAAACATTGTCTCAGGTTTCACAGGCTTATCTCTAATCATCATCCACCCCAGAGTTAATGTAAGGCGGGAGTATTACATACCTGAAAAGGATGAACAAGCCGGGCCTGGTGTCACATGCCAGTAATCTCGGCACTTGGAAGGTGGTTGACTGAAAGATCAGGACCTGAAAGCCAGCTTAAGCTCCACAGTGAGTCTGAGGTCATCCTGAGCTACACGAATCCCTGTCTCAAGGAAAGGGGGTTGGAAGATATCATGAGAACACAGAAGATTTCTAAGTGTCGAATTAAAAAGCACGCCATACAGGTTCATCCAGAAGAAACCCTGACTGTTCTCAGCTGGGAAGTGAATTTAATGCCACAAAATGTTGGTGCTACCTTGTGCCACTGAGATCACCTCATCTAAAGATTATTTCCTGGGATCTTGGAGGCAGGGACAAAGCCAGCATGCCCTGCACTCCGTTAGCTCATTCCAAGCCCTTCCCACTTGCCTATGCTATCATACCCGGATGCCTGGAGCTGCCTGTTGCTGCCTGGAGCTGCCTAGAGTGGAAACAAATTATCTGCTGTTCTATATTCAGAAGATCAAGGCAGACACATCAGCAGGCTTCTGACCTCAGAGAGTTTACAACCCCGTCGAAGAGGAAGAGGCACATACATTCCTTTAAGCCGAAGGCTCAGCCAACCTTGGGGACTAGACTGAAAGGCACTGGGTGCGTGTGTAAACCATTCTTTACCTGCAAGCTCCAGCAGGAGGAGGAGCATCCAGTGTGTGAGTGTGTGCTGAGTGGATGGGAGGGAGAGAGAGAGGGATGGAGGGAGAGGGGGAGGCAGGGAAACAGGGAGCCAGAGAAGGAGAGAAGGGAAGAAGGAAAGACACTTGAAGAGTGGACCTTCCCAGTCAGTCTCAGGGGGTAGGTCCAACACTGAGAGCTTGTCTTCATAAAACTCAGCCTGCTTCCTGACTCAGCATTTCAAGGTGAGGAGATGGGTGAGCGAAACAGGAAAGGAAACTTTACCTTCTTCTTCCCCAGGCTCCAAGTCTTCCATCATTAGAGGAATACTGATGTTCCTGCAAAACCAGAGTGACACTCTGACCTTCCAGAATAATCACTGTATCTAAGCACTGTTGGAACTCAGACTACCCAGAGGGGCCCAGATCACCCCCACAGGCTGCCACGCAGAGGCCAGGTGGGCCTTAGGCCTCTGTACTGACAAGCCTTGGAGGCCAAATCATATTCTCATTTGCTCTGGAGCACAGTTCCAGAAATGCTCTTCCAAAGCTGCCAGAAAGAGACCTGGAAAGTAACAGCTGAGGGACACTGAGGACAGTCAAATCCGCAGGGACAAGCCAATGCTTCTGAAGCTTCTTAGGCGAAGTGTGATTGTCCAAGCCTAGAGTCCATGCAGGGGACTAGGGGGGCTGGAAGGGGGTGGGGGGTGGGGGATCTAGACTGAGTTTGAGGCCAGCCTGGGCTACAGGGAAGACCGTGTTGGAGAGTCTTTAGGTATCAGTCTCTGGAATGTCCTTTCTATAAACAAAATGCCTCCATATTGTAAAGAGAATTAGGAGGGAGTGGGGAGGGAGGAAGGGAGGGAGGAAGGGAGGGAGAAAGGGAGGGAAGGATGGATGGATGGATGGATGGATGGAGGGAGGGAGGGAGGGAGGGAGGGAGGGAAGGAGGGGAGAAGGGAGGTTAAGCACTTTGCAAGGGTTTGTAGCCTGTATTCTGTTTGGACCATAAGAAGCCAGCGCTGAATTCAAGACTGATGCCTAAGGTCTCTAGATAAACTGCATTCCTATAGAGCGGTGCCTTTGATTTGTGTGCGGCAAAGTAAAACCACAGCCCAGGAAGTGTTGGGAGAGAGAGGGGCAGGTGATTCCCTAATGGAGCAGCATATAAGACCACGCCCTCCTCCTCCTCCTCCTCCTCCTCCTGCTGCTGCTGCTGCTGCTGACCTCATCATCCTTGTCAATTCAGGAATGATATCCCTTACTGTAGAGAAATGATTTGACTTTCCTTGTATACCCAGGACCATGCTTTCTACTTCTTTCCCTTGCTGCTAGGAAGCTCAGAGTCGGATTTAAAGCTCTCCTTTCTGTCCCACGTGCACACCAGAGCTCATGCTTTCCTCTCATCTTGGCTCTGGATTCTGATTTCAATTTTATGCAGCCTTAAGTTTTTACACAGCATTTACATGCTTGTTGTAAGTACGCTCACAAAGCACCCCCAAACCTTAGCAGGACTAAAGTAAAGCATGCGTGACATTAAAAAAAAAATAATAATTTACCTGGGATGAGCTTTCCTATGTCGGACCCATACAGATTCTTTAGTGCTTTGAATTCTATTGCTTAAAAAAAAAAATCTGAAGAAAATCAAGACACCATCTGGCTGTCTTTAGAAAGACAGAGGTAGTTTAGGTCTTTGATCTGTTCTGCACATGGGTTGAGAGAGGGAGAGAGGACCAATCTCCCTGACACAGACAATCGTTCGCTTTATTAAACAAGTGTCTTGTATTACACACAGAGAGCATGCATTATGCGGATGCACACGAGGAAGTCAGAATGAAAAGGAGAGATTGGGGGTGAGGAGACTCAGGTTTGAACCAGTCACATCCCAGCTGTTTCTAATAAAATCCTCTAAATGTGAGCTTATTTCCACAACATACACTAATGCAACTGTAACTGCCCCAAAATGTTTTATTCTTAAAAACAAACAAACAAACAAACAAAGTATCAGGAATAACTGTGCAATGGAGAGTCCATGAGAACTGCAGGTTACCGCCCTGTAGACAGGTCACTTTACACTTTTATTTCAGTTGTTATCATTCAGGACCCAGGCAGTTTGTCACTGTTGGCCTAGTAATAAAGTCCTGACTATGAGAAGAAGAAGAAAAGGGGGGGGGGAGAGAGAGACAGAGAATGTAACTGTTGAGAGAAAAAAGAAAAAGGTCATTGGGGATTGCAAATGGAAATGGTGGTGTAGTGAAGGGCTTTTGTCAGCTTACTGTGTGGGGAAGTGGGAACTGAATGGGCTGTGAGGACTTCACTGGGAAGTGTCCCTTAGCTAGAGGGGACTGGGGTCTTGGTCAAGCTGAGGTTAACTTTCACATCAGCATTAGGAACCCTTGCTAACATTTGTCCCGGTTCCCCTCAGATTGCCTTTTTAATTTCCCACAGTCTTCCCCTGTCCATGTGGAGGCTTCTGTTTCAACACAGCTTTACATTTTTTTTGTAAAAAAAAAAAGGGGGGGGTGGCGGGGAGATTCTCTTAATGGAGTTCAGATACAATAATGGGCAGGGTCTTTTCTGTCTGTGATGTTTCTTCTGAGAACCAGGGGCCTTCTCTATCCTGGCAAAAGGAAGCCATCTACAGAGCTTCACGTTCAACGTGGCTTGGATTTCTGGGGTGTCCCGGGGCTGCATCGGGCTGCGAAGTGAAGGGTTCTGAGTGCCACCCAGTATTGGACACAGGTAGAGCCTGGGTCTGCAGGGAGTGCCTGCCAGGCCACCAACCGTCCCCAGAGGGCGCCCTGGGCCCGGACCCTGCTTTCAGGCCAGACCCACCCGCTGCCAGCAATAGGGATGGTAGGGGACTCCAGCGAGAAGAGCCCCCTTCTTCCCCCTCCCCCATCCGTCACTGCAGCCCCAGGCCGTAGGGAGCTGGAAACAGCCACCCAGCAAGATAGTTGACAGAGTCCTCTACCACTGCCTTACCCCCCACCTGGATATATTGTCTCATCACCGCCCAGCCCGCCAGCCAGGCTGGGATTAGTATTCAGGCTCTAATGCAGAGACTGTTGGGGGGGGGGGGCGCCTTTGGGTCTTGCCATAAACACTTGCCCAAATCCTGGAACACGCGGAGGACAGCGGCACCGTCCCCTCCCGCCATCCAGAAATGCTCAGGATTACTTGCCCGGCGCAAAGGCCCACAGGCCATGGTGTTATTGTTGGTGTCAGGCGTGCGGTAGGCGAGGGCTAAGGCACTAAACCCTTAGGCCGAGCCGGAGCTGCCTAGCGAGGGCAGAGCTCGCGGGTCTCAGGCACGGACCTCCGCGGACGAAGCTGCGGACGCGCAGCACTAGAGAGCGGCCCGCACACCACTGACCCTGTCGCCTGGCCGGACAACCAGCACACTTCTCTTAAGATGTTGAGTTTTCACTCAGTATTCTGAACCGATTTTTCGTTTTTTTAGGGAATCCTTAGTTCAAATGTACCAAAGGCTCAACGCGGGCTCTGCGCTTCTTTTCCCTCTTTCCCGAGGTCACTGAGATTGACCTAAGTAGAATCCGCAACGGACTGCACGCCAGTCAAGGCTCTGTTTACTAAGTCACCGTCGCCTCTTAGGGTAAGGGACGCGGCTTCGCCTGATCCAGACCTTCCTGATGGTTTTGCCCTTCGCTTTAGCTGCGCGCCCTTGCCGTTGGGCTAGGGAGGAGCGGCCCAGCTCTGAAGTGTCACCCAGGGCTGGCTTTGCGGCTCAGCGGGCCGATGGGCGCTGGTGACAGACGCCGGAAAGGATGAAACTTAGACCCACCGAGCGCCGAGGAGCCACGCGGTCCTCTCGGGCGCCCAGGCCCGGCTCTCCAACAGGTGCGCGGTTCAAGGCCAGGGAGTCGGGGCCACCCTCGGACCCAGCGGGACAAACACCCGAAAGGCCAGACAGAGGCCGGCTTCCAGCTCTGGGAGAGGGGGGTACGGGCTGCAGGGATGGGGCGTGTGCTTTGTGGAGGGGAGGCTCCCGCAGGCAGCTCGGGAACTGGGGGCACGGAGCTCAGCTCCCCAGATGGCCTCCCCCGGCGACCCTAAAAGGGCTTACTGGGCAAGGGCAGAGACGAATTTCCCTTTCAAGGGACAATGCCAGTAGAGGGATCCGTGGAGAGTTCAGGCTTGCATTCCTTCAACACTCCCCTCTCCTCCGCTCCCTTTCGAGCCCTTTTTGGTTTTTACACGCACCACCTGGGAGAACTGTTAATAGCGAATTAGTTAGGGGTCGCTTAGGCGTGGCCAGGAGTTTCTCCCCTCCCCCGCGCATCACGCCCCTTCCACGGCTGACTTCAACTCTGCGTCCTGTTGATCCGATTCCTATTTGGGCCGCGGCTTCCGAGCGGCGCTCACCGCCTTAGGCGCGCCCAAGGCCGAGGCGCGGCTGCGAGCGGGCGCACAGCGCAGGCTCTGATTTATGAACCAGAGGCTCCGGAGAACCCCCGACGCTTTGGCTGGGTTAATTTTTGTCATTGTTCCTCATCAGGTTGAGATAGTTTGAAGTTTGAGGCGGGTTTTATTTATCACCCCGCACATTTGAAATACAGTCGGACATAAAAATAACTGACTCTGGGATTCTGGCGCAATATTGGAACCGTCGGGGAATAATTTGGCTAACTGACTTGGACGGTCCACCTTCTAAACAGAAATGCAGCTCTCAGTCAAACTGTAAATCAGAATGTCTTCAGCAGTGGCAGGGGTGGGGGCAGGGAGGGGAGGCACCAAGACCAGAAAGAACGGAAACCGAAATGAAAGAAAATGCAGATATTGACCCAAGGAACTCAGGCTTAAGAAATTTAATTTTTGCAGATTTTTAATTTCAGGTGTGGAACCTCATCGGAAATTTGAATTCTTAAATGTTTTGCCAGCGAGATCGATCTCCAGAGTTTTAGGATACCCGAAGAAATCAGATTTTTTTTTTAAATCTTTTTGCCTGCCTTGTATCAATACCAAGCAATTAGTAATAGTTTTAAAAACAAACCAACAGAGCACCCAATTAAGCTTACTCTGGTTCTTAAATCGAGGTCCCTTTCTAGAGTTGTAATTATAAACGGAAACAAAGAGGCAGGGGGTGGCCTGAGGTAGGATTGAGCGGGATCACAGAAGCGACTTAGATTTTGATAAGGAGAAATTTCTTTTGCGATTCCCTCATTCCCAGCTTGCACTGGGTTTTGTGAACGGAATCTGATAGCCTTTTCCGCACCCACCCCAGGGATTCCTCTCTCCTTCTATCTGCAGGTCCACAACATTAGGTGTTCAATTTCTTACCGTCACTTAGCACGGAGTGATCAAAAGCCTCTTCAAAGCAGGGACTGGAAAAGAACAGAAAAGCAACCCAACAACTGATCACGAAGGAGGATGCAAAATACAACCAAACAAAACTTCCCAGAAAGGAAGCATATGTTATTATTTTGCATTGTGTCTCCCCCTATCCGCTTGCCCTCACCCGCAAGGAAATCTCTTTGGGTCTCCAGCCCGGACATGGAGACCATCCTGGACATTTCTCTTCTACTATGGAAATACAAGCATTGGTTTTCATGCCGCTAAACTACAGCAAAAGCACCTGTAAGCACCCGCTCGGCTTTTAAGACATTTGAACATGTAAATATTTGTTTAAACCCATTTGAAACCACAGCCATTCTCATAACTCGCTTATGAAATAAACTGGAATGAGAAATCCATGACTATTTTTTTTAAATCCACACAATTAAATTGTAATTTAAAAGATAACACAGAGACTTCTGGTAGGGGAAAATAACACAAAAGATCACTTTAAAGTAGCTCTGAAACTGTGCTAGAAGACCCGCTGGCACTGGATGGTACTTAGTGTCTGGTGATAGCATTCAATGCGCAATGTGAATTGTTATTGGAATCGGACCTTATTTCAAAGTTACTAATAAAATAATTGAGATTAAAACACATTTTGATAGGCAAAGGGTTGACCAAAAAAATGTTTTTTGTTTCCCCTTGCAAGCAAATTGATATTGGTGCAGTTCTGACACTTGCAAGGCTGAGTTCTTAATCTGATTTTTAAAACGATATCAGTTCTAACCTCTCGCGTTGCTCAAATTGATTCATTCATCTACAGGACAAGGTCTTTTTTTTTCTTCCCTGTGTTGTGTGTGAGTGATCTTTTGCCAGAGGGATGACCTGAAGTCCCTTTTAGAATAACCAGCTGGGAAATCAAACAAAAAAGGTTGTCTTTCCATACATTTATTTTTATTTGTTCGACTTTGCTCCCCCCCCTTTACTTCTACCGACTCACGAAGAAAATTTCTTCCTCTTAAAATTTCAAACCACAAATATTCTTCCAAAACATATCTCAAGACTTAGACGTACAGATGTAATACGTACCGTGAACCCTATAAAACGCGTTTACAATGCTGACTTAAAAAAGAAATTTATAACTTTCATATGTACCTTCCTTGTGCAATAGGCGACCACCATATGTTTCCGACTTCCATAATTCAGTTTTCCTGGACATCTGTAGCAGGTAGTGAGTGCTCCTTAAAGTACATTTTGTGTAATTTGAGAAGGAACCACGCTGAAGACTAAAGGTGAATATAAAAAAAGTTCATCTTTCTAGAAATGCTAGTTGCTATGAGCTTGGCCTGTGATAAGTGTGTCTGCCTCCTTTATTAATGAGGCTGAATTTAGATTGTGACAGTTTCGAAACAAGGGCATGAGTGTGCTGGGGGGTTCTTCCCAATCACCTTTAAAGCGCCTTGAAGAATTCCTGTTACATTTTACCTGCCACATTTTAGCCTTTTGCTCCAGGATTTTGATTGGCTCTACCCAGGAAAATGGCTAGGCAGACCTTAGTACTGATGATGGGCAGTGCCCCTAGCATCCCCAGGGAACCCCACACCTCTGTCCTCTGCACCTGCACTCACCTATACAGATCCACACTGAGAGCTAAAAGTATTTTTAAAAATACTTTTAAAAAGAGACAATTCAATATATATTGGATATATATATACATACATATATATATATCAGTGTGGTTTTAAGATATTTCCAACTTTTTATAATGAAAAAGGAGAGAATACAATCTTTTCCACTTTTGACTACTTAATTGTTCATATACACTTCTTAAATGATAGAAAACTGTACAATTCGAAATGAACATGGAAGAAAAAATTATGTAGACAAGTCTTTGGTGTTGGTCCAGTTTCTGCTCAGTGCTGAAGACCAGGAGCCACTCCCAGGGATGCTTTTCAACCTCTTAACTTGTTTTCTACACAGCTGCAATACCACTTTAAATCAATCCGTCAAAAGTTCTGATGTTCATGTAAAGGTGAATGTCCTTTTGCCAATCTGAAATAGGAATACGTTCCATTCACATTTTTTTGCTTGCAGTAGATGATATGGATGTGCACAAACCCCAGGTCACAGTAGAACATATAATTTTTATAGAAAGCCAAACACATAAAGCTGGTGGACATAGTGTAGTGGATGGAGCCCTGTGCTGCCTTGTGAGGTCATAAGGCAGCAAGGTGACTTGGAATCAGGTGTGGAGACCAGCCTGGATGACACACCCCCTGTCTCCAAAACAAAACCAAAGCAGCAAACATAGACTCTTAAATGAGGCCTGTGCATAGCTCTATTTTCAACCCATTTGTTAAACTGGCAGCTGCAATGTTGGTAACCTTCACTTATAGGGAGAAATGGGACCACTGAAAAAATATGAAGTTATATTATTTAAAAAATAGTGAAGCTGGGACTTTTTATAGCACAGACTTCTTTATACCCCATAACTAGAGGCTATATATTATTTTCCAGGCTCCTTCGTTGTCTTTGGTCCAAATTATTACTGCGTTGGTGTTAGCAATGCCCAGTCACTCATTCCCTGGCGTTAACTGTGACCTTCATCAGGCTGTGGTATTTCAGATCAGGTATAAAAAGATATAGGTATTTCACATCTTGTAGCACTGGGCAAGGAGCACGGGTCACTAAATGAGATAGAAGGGGAAACCCTTCCGGAAAAAAAGCTGACTGAGACAGAGCAGATATATCCGGAAATAGTTTGAATGGCATGAGATAGGCTGGTTATTTACTGGAGCCCGAATTTTCTTCTGGATGTTTTGCAGGTTCCTGGTCCCTTAGGTTGAAGGAGTGAAGAATGAGGAGGGGCTTGCATCCATATGACTCAGAAACTGCACCTCAAGAGCACAGAGCCTGTGTTGAAAAATCAAGGCTGGAGAGTCCACTGGGCCTGAAGCCTTCCGAACACTGGGGAAGTCCTGAATGTGTTGTTCTAGCCGAGCCTAGCTGAGCTGAGCCGGTTCTTGGGTTCAGTTCATTGATTGGAGTTTTCGTCCTACCCTAATTAGAACTGAGAAGACCTGTTGTTGGGAGACAGTAAAGGAAAAGGGAGTTGGTGTGGGCTGAGAGTCAGTAACAGAAGCCAGCTGAAGGGAATCCCAGCTTTGGCTCGTCCTACTCCCTCTGGGTTTGCAACTGCGCGGTAGGAGGGTAAATCCTAAAGTGCCCAGCCAGCTCGGACGTATCAGTGGAAGCCTTGGTAAATGTATGCGGATTATGACTCGGTTTGCCTTAATCCAGATTAGAGGGAGAGGCAAAGAAGGCTGTGCCCCGGAATGAAGAAAGGCTGAGAGTGAGGAGCAGAGCGCTCTGTAGCCTGGTAAATTGTGAGAGGCGTTGATGTCCACGGTCCTGATTTAAGAGGCTGCATCTCCTTCTGCGATTACAACGCGCAGAGTAATCCATCGTTCTGGCTCTTGTGTTCTAGCCATGCTCGCCCCACAGTCTCGCCTGCTTCTGTTTCTCACTCAATTAATCTTTTCGTTAATATCAAAACATTCTTTTTTTACATGTGTAGAAAGGATCCAGGGAAAACTGCAAGCGTCCCTGAGTTCAGCTGACTGCTCACTTAAAAAAAAATCAGTATATTAGGTTTCTAGTGCAAGAAACCAAACATAAAGGTTAGAATATTTTACAGTGATGGGGGGGGGAAGCATGGAAAGGCAGACTAGTACACAGTAAAATCGGGACAGGTCCGTCTGCCATCGGTTAGTTGTTTATAAAAAATAGGTGTCTTATCAACCAGATAAAATGAACAGTAAGTCACACTTACACACACACACACACACACACACACACACAGAGAGAGAGAGAGAGAGAGAGAGAGAGAGAGAGAGAAGACTAAAAAGCATCAGGGAGAGACAGAGAGACTGTTTTCTTCATTATTTTTCTATTAAGAGGAATGTTTCAGAACTGCATCAGGAAAAGCAGAGAGCAGATATCCTTTTTAAAAGCCTACCCTTTCCTTCACGTTCCCCTCCCCAACACACACACACACACACACACACACACACATCTTGGTTATTCCGTGGGACCCTGATCTCAGCACCCATCATCCCTCGCTCCTCCCCAAATCTGGACGTGCCAGGACTTTGTGCCTCTCCTTTAACTGGCACTTCTCTCAGGCTCACTCCAACCCCAGTTACTTTCATGTAAAAAAAAGTGTTTGGTAAGTGCCAGGAGAGGCCCAACAGCAAACTCTTTCAACTCTAATCCTTTTAATGTAGGTAATACATAGGAAAGGAGAGTTTTCTTTCCCTGAGTTATAGGCACACACTCCTACGTTAACACGTGCTTAGGGGAATACCACATACCAATACCTCTACGGGGAGATCATTGATGCGGTGTCTAAAGAGCAAGCCTTGCAAATGAGACCCCAGGATTTGGAGGTTCCGGGCTGCCCCTCGCCGCCCCCTCCCCCCCCCACTCTCTTGATTGGAACAGCAGAATTTAGCCTTTTCTTAAGCACACACTTGTGTGGCCCGGTGGAGAAAGGCCTTGGGAAACTAAAGCTTCCCTGAAACCCCTTTCCTTGACTTCTCAGCCAGCTGGGCTCTAGTTTCGCTATCCAGCCCCAGGATGAGGTTCTTTGACAGTTTCCAAGGAACACAGGTTGTGCTTGTGTACACAGTTTGCAACCCAAGGGGATGGGCAGCTTAGCTTATCCTGGGTCCGGGAGCTGGAGCCCAATTCAAGCAGCAGGACCAGTACTAAGGGAGCTAGCGCCCTCACTCCGCCTCGAGGGCTCTGCGCATACTTGCACATACAGGGACTACTTTTATTTTTGTTGTGAGTTTGTAAATTGCTTTCCAGTCTGTTATATGAACTCAAGTCAAATGTTGTAGCCTGAGGCTTCAGCTGCCAGGGGTAAGGTTGGAAGAAGACGCAGAGGGGCGGTGGCGGCGGCGGAGGGCTTGGGACCCTGCGATCCTCAGGGTAGCCCAGAAGGCCTTTTTAAACATCTCAAACCAGTTTGAACTGTGCGGCATTTAAAGGGACAAGATCATAAGTACAAAGTAGGTTTCCGGCCTGGAAATCCCGGCAGTTTCTTGGAATCGGTCGCTCAGCCTCCTCCTGCGGGCTGGTCGAGTATGCCAGAAACCTTTTAGTGACTCCACCCCCGGGTCACAGAATTTATGAATCCCTTAGGCTGCAAGCCCAGCTTGCTTGGAGAACCATTCCACTGGAGGATCTATGAGGGCCCACGGCTGGGGCCGGGCGCGCTAGCTTAGCCCGCATCTGAGGATAGCTTCACATTTCTTCAGTTTCACGCAGGGCCAGGAGTTGCTTGTGTAAACTCCATAGACATTTGAATCCCACTTCATCCTAGACTTCTCCCTACTAACCCAAACTTTCCAGGCCGCCTCCTCATGCTTTCTGGTTTGGCTCCCGCTTTAGGCCAAACTTCACTAACCCGGGTTGAACTCGTTCTTTAGGATACAACATCATCCTGCACGCTGCTGAGTTCGCGAGGCTCTCCAGACAACTCCAAGCCAGTGAGTGACACAGGCTCCCAAAGCCCCAAATAAAACAATGTCTTCCAATTGAACGCACTTCTTGGGCATTTAAAAATCTGCATCGCAGCAAGGATATTACTAAGTCCTGTATGTCCGAGGCCTTGGCGCGCGCCTCTAGGCACCCCCTGTAAGCATCTCTTGCCAGCAGTCCAGTGCTGAAGGAACTGCAGGTTTCTCTATGATTTAAAAACAAAATACTGGTTCCAGGGGTGACGCTACTTTCCGAGGCCACTTTCCTGAAAGATAAAGAGAAACCAGAAGAAATTTTAGGGATGCAGCGTTTAAATGAACATCCAACAAGGGAAGAAAAGCAAAATGAAACAAAACGAATCCGTCGAGGAGTAAAGATTTGTGTTCGTAGTGAATTTTATTCTACAAGAGACTTTTTTTTAAATTCACATCAAATCCACATCCTGTTAATCCGAAGAGAATGTCGAGTTTAAGCAACAGAACTGCAAATACATATTCGCGATCGTTCAAATTCTAAGTTCTGTTTTCTTTCAAATTTATTTTAAGGAAACATGCTGATTCTTAAAAAAAAAACCAATATGAAGCTACTTTAACATACAGACATTTAAAAATAACATACGGAAACTCATAAAACACGATTTACTTTGTAAAGTTTTGAAGTGAAGCCTATATTATTAAAGACAGAATTAAACTCCCACGACCCACACTTTAAAATAATTATTCCTAAATAGAAGGGCATCTCTAGAAAGGAGACACCTTTCCTGGATAGTTTATATGAAGGATTAAAAGATAATATGATTAATTTTTAAATCTAAAAACATCAAATATGCTTAAACTCATCTCACCTAAGGAAAATCTGTCCCGTGGTCATTCTCCCCTCACAGTGGGCCTCAATAAACGCAGGAATGTTTAAATGAGAAATGACAAACGTGTTAGCTGTGAGTTCCTTCCCCCTCCAAATGTACTTTGTAGCCCCAAGGATAGGGCGTGGGACCAGAGATTTAAGGGTCCTGGAAAGATCCTCTATACTGCTAATTGTGGATCTCTTTTTCCGGTTAAACCCTGAGGCCCAGCCTTTCCTGGACCTGATGAGAAAAGCCTGAGAGGCAGGGTCTGGAGTGGGTTGGTGGGTGTCAGCAAAAGAGGGTTCAGCTTTTTAGAGGTTGGCACAGGCGAGCCAGATGGCGGCGCTTTTCTGTCTTGAGATTTTCCGACCTTGTAAGGAAGTGGGCGCGGGCTGAGCGGAGTCACGTTCTTCTGATTGGTGAGCCGTCTCGGTGATGGACAGCTCCATAGGACCCGCCCCCGCCGCTTTATTGACACTAATGAGCAAGTTCTTCCCACCGCTCTCCTGCCTGGAAGTGCTGACAGATCAAGGCAACAAATTTCAATTACAATCCCTAATTTGTGTCTGCAGAGTGTTTTTTTTTCCCCCGTGTTAGTCCTCTCGGGCGCATCAGTCGAGGCAGACCTTGGAGCAGCAGGAGGAGGTGGAGGGTTTGGGAGTCAAGAAGTGCATCATTGAACTCGAGGGAGAGACAGAGGAAAGGAAACTTGGCGGCCCCGTTCCGGCTTTCTCCGATCCCAGCGCCAGAGAGAAAGAGTTAACGGCAAATTTGTTTTTGCCCGCAGCTGGGAAGGGGCACAGATCTCGGGAGGCATCGGGAGTTGCGGAGCTTTTGGTGGGGCCAGGAGGGCGAGCGCGTGCGTGCGCCCCAGCCGCGGGTATATGAGAGAGGGGCGAGCGGGCTCGGGGCGGCGGGGATGGCGGAGAAGCGGAGGGGCTCACCGTGCAGCATGCTAAGCCTCAAGGCGCACGCCTTCTCTGTGGAGGCGCTGATCGGCGCCGAGAAGCAGCAACAGCTTCAAAAGAAGCGGAGAAAGCTGGCCACGGAAGAGGCGGCGGGGGCGGCGGACGACGCGGGCTGCAGCCGTGGCGGAGGCACGGGCGAGCACGGCTGCTCCGAGGCCGAAGAAGACGCGGCCGCCCCGCCGCCGCCGCCGCTGGCAGCCGGGGCGGCGTCCGGGCCGGCACGGAGCTGCGCGGACGCTGAGCGGAGCTGTGGCTCCCGCGGAGCTGCGGGTGAGTCGATCCCTTCCCGCCCCAGCGGCTTCCCGGCGCGTCCCCGCCCGGCTCCCGCGAACCTGAGCTTCGGTGAGGCTGCGTTAGCGCCCGGTCCTCCCCGGCCTCCGCCGCCCGCCGAGCCCCGGGGTCAGGCGCTGACCCGTCGGCTCCGCGCACCGTCCATCCGCGGCTCTTAGCCCGGGCGGGCGGGCTGCCGCGGTCCTCGCCCCTGCAACGAGAGGGTTCGAGCCCAGGGGTGCGGCTGCTTTTCGCTTCCCTAAGTTTTAGGGGCCCCCGGGGCGCGTGCGGGAGGGCGCGGGCTAATGCGCAGAAACCCGATCGGACGCCCCGAAGCTGGGTGTGCCAACCCGGGAGGCGGCGGCGAGCTTGCCCACACTCTTTGCTCTCCTGAACGCGGAACGCTACTCCGCCGGAGCCCGGGGCTCCCCGGGGCGGGCTTTTCGCCTTGTTCTACCCGCTGTGCCTGGAGAGCCAGCAGCACCCGGTATTGGCCGGAGCGGGGCTTTGGGGAAGTTTCCAGAAGGTGTCTCGCGCGAGGCCCAGAGGCCCGGCGGCCGCCTGGGGCGGAGGGAGGAAGAGGTGACCCGAGCCGAGCAGATCCAGGCAGTGGCGGCGGCGGCGGCGGCGGGATCTGCGCCCCGGACGGTGCACTCGGGACGGGTCTCAGACCCCGTAGCGTGTGTCGCCCACAGGCCGGGAGGGACATGGGGATTCGGTGGGACCTTGGAGGCCTCAAGGCAGCTCCGATCGCCCCGCGCGGCAGGACTGCGGGCAGCTGTCCTAGGGCCTGGCCCTGAGATGCTCCCCAAGGCCGGATCTCCCCCTTACTGCTACCCCGTCTCTGCCCTCTGCTGTCCAGGCAGCTGTGAGGACGGCTTCCTGCAGGGAGCCTCCCCGCTGGCGTCCCCGGGAGGTTCCCCCAAAGGGTCTCCCGTACCTGGCCTGGCACGGCCGGGGACCCCGCTGCCCGCGCCGCAGGCCCCAAGAGTGGATCTGCAAGGATCGGAGCTCTGGAAGCGCTTTCACGAAATAGGCACCGAGATGATCATCACTAAAGCTGGCAGGTAAGCTTGAGACTCCAGGTGAGACTCTAGCCTCACCTGACCCTGTGCCGCAGCTGCGACTCACCAAACAGGGCCCCAGACAGTAGCTCCCATTCTAAATCTTTATTGCTTTCTTTCCCGAAGCGCTGTCGATGACCGGCGCATCCTGACTCAGTTTGTTTAAGGCAGAGAGATCTTTGTCAAGATGGGTGCCTTAGTGATCCATGCTCTGAGTCGGGGAGTGCTTAGTTACAGATGCGTCCTGTGTACCTCACTCTGTGCATTTATTTAGGCTCTAGTTATCAGTCCTGAACTAGGTAATAGATAACCTCTCCTGCTTTAGTTATTTCTTATTTTAATAGTAATTTTTTGGTTAGCATACTCTATTTTCTTTTTTTAAAAAAATTCAAAACTTCCAGATTGGTCCCAGCACCATGAACCCATGGTGTATTGTGTTATTCTGATATTAGGCTACCATGAAAAGTCACTAGGGTCATGTTTAATCATGTATTACTATAAGAATCATTACTCTGATTTTTAAAACTGTAGACAGCACACACACACACACACACACACACACACACGAAATCAGCCCATTACCTTAAATTTATAGAATACAAAAACGTTTTGAAAAAAGTTGTTTTTTTTTTTAGACTGTGTAATTTGTGTATGGTTCATTAGTCAAATAAATGCATTTGTTGGCCACATCCTATTAATTTGAGGTCGGTGCGAGAAACTCGCACTTTCAAGTTTTCAGCTCATTTAGTGTAATGAAATCTAAGAATAATATGATCCCTTTAAAGGTTCTTTCAAAAGCACACACAACTCTTTCAGGGAGTACACATGGTAAAAACCTGGGTAGCATAAAAGTATCCAAACTTATTAGAAATTACAAAAACATATTTTATTGAATCCATATGCTACCTTCTGCATTCTCTGGGAGTTTTTATTAATGATCCAAATGTGTTCTTCACCAACACAAAGCAACAGTTGTCTTATAAAGGATGTAGTTAAAGACCTTTACTCTTTATCTTACAGGTGTACCGAAAGAACACTCAAACAGCCAGCATATTAAACTGCTCTCATGTTTAGTTAATACTTAGGGACTTTCCTTTCGCTGGTAGCGGTCTTTAATAGCACTGCTGTAGAAAAATCGGTAAATAAATTTGTGTTATAAGGTTAAGTTAACAAAAATGAGATTAGTTGGAGGGTCCTAGACATAAATCATTAAAAGTAAGTTTGTTTTTTTTTTTTAAGGGCAAAACTGATGTTGTTTTTAATGCATGGTAATGTGTTGCTGTATTTCTTGCTTCTGTGCTCTTTTTAAGGGGATTATGTGCCTTTACTTCAGCATCTCCTTTGATACATATATCTAGGAAGTCAAGAGAAAATGGAATTTTCGTTTGCTTTAATTAGCAATAATTGTGGTTAGGAAAGAAAACATTTTTGGGTTGTGGTGGGGGGGAGGAAATTCATAAATATATGTTGTGTTTAGTTTCTGCTTCCAATAAAGAAGTTTTACTATACCTTTCAAATTTAGAGTGCCTTTTGCACTTTACCTTACCAGGCTGCAGACAGGAAGTCCTGTCTCAATAAAGAACATATTGTTTGGTTATAGCATGGCACATTGGCTCCTTGTGGGTTTTTTATAACCCCCTTTAAAATTTCACATTATAATATATTTTATCGCTTTCAGCAATTTGAAGTTTGTACCATTTGATGCATTTCATTATTTGTAGTAAGGTAAATAGGCTTGTTGGTTTTGTTTCAAAAGCAGTGTTTCTTTCGTGTAAAATCCTTTTGTGTTTAAGTTATACTGATATTTCAGTAAACAGGGAACTCGTGTGCCTAGTACAGCAAATCCGTTTTAAAGCTATCGTTTTGATATATCCTATGTTCTGAAACCCAGAATTATGTTATCAAAGTGAATGTTAAGCTAGTGCACATTAAAAAAAAAAAAGGACATTTCTTGGATTTATTCGGGTCTCTGTTCTTCATCACAAGCAAAAACAAAACCGTTCCTTTGCAAACAGGCGCATGTTTCCAGCCATGCGAGTGAAGATCTCCGGATTAGATCCTCACCAGCAATATTACATTGCCATGGATATTGTGCCGGTGGACAACAAGAGATACAGGTAGGACTGAAGGCGACAAGCAGAGCAATAGCAACACCAAGGCTTGGCAGGCTTGTGCTGGTCTCATCCAGCCTCTGTGATCTTTTTTTTCAAAGTCTGTAGTATTCCTAAATTCCTAATCTAAACACCCATGGGTTCTTGCAGCTCAGTTGGTGCCTTGTCCCCCAGCATATGTGGAAACTCGGTGTTTGCTTAGCTTTTAATAGATAAAGAGATGTCCCTGGTCATTGAAACTTTGAGCAGGGGACAGTCTGGCATTGCTACACTGAATGTATCTTTAATGTTGGTTACAACTTCAGCTAGAATTTTGATAGGAAATGTTTAATGCAAAATTTGCAGATACACATTATAGTAAGTGTTATATTTTTTCCTATTTTGATCTTAGGCTCATTTTCCTGTCATAGTAAAAAGTCATATATATTTTAGGCTTTCTTTTAAAAAACATGTTTATAAGTTATAAAAATAAAATCTTGTAATTTATTGCGGCAAGAAATCATCTTTAAACTTGTAATGAATTGTTATCCCTGGCTTTTTATCAGGTTGGGACCGGACAATTCTTTAAAGTTTTCTATAATATTAGGATTTTGAAACAGAATATTTTTGTCTAGGCATCAAGTAAACTCTGAAGAGATACAGATGCATGTGTTCTTTAGTTTCAAACTGCCTTTGCTTTTATTTACACAAGAAAGAGAATTAGTGATTTTCAATGACAATGCTTTTTGTTTCTCGGCAGAGTTTAAAATGCTAAGCTGTTTAAAAGGAAGTTTGAGACCTTGGGAGATCAGAAGAAGAATCTGAAAAAAAATTGTTGAATGAAATGTCTAAATGAAATTATTTGGTTTCTACCACTTTAAAAAAAAGTGGGTGCTTGTTTTGTTAAAAACAAGTTTTTGATGTCAAAAAGTATCCAATTCAAATTTATGTATGAGCATATGAAATACTGAAAGTGTTAAATATAAGCCTTATTTGTGTTTTCTATTTAAGTTGTATTATTTATTCTAATTACATAAGTCTTTAGGAGTTTTGCTAGCATACCTACTAACTAGCAGAAAGCAGAGGGCATGAAGCTTATTCACTAAATACACATGATTTAAAGTCCATATTCTAGTCTGAGTTTTGTGTTGAGAAAGATAACATAATTCTTAACGAGTTTCTAAGTTATTCTGTTCTTTTTCAAGTTTCTACTGTTTCTTCCTCCAGTTTTCCTCATATACTTTAAATTTTTTCTTTCACACGATTTACTGTCACAGAAAGCAACAAAATTTACATCTTAACAGATCAAACTGTAAAAGACAAAATTGCTTTCCCCCATTGCTTCCAGGAAACATTTAGCTTTGATATTTAGAATGCTTTACAAGGAATATTTATATGTACAATTTATTTTCTTAGAGTGTGTTGGATTTTGAACTGTTTAATAGACGTGATTTTGCAAGGTTTTGATAGAACATTTTTTATTTTGGTAGTAACTCGAGTCTTATCTGAAGTGCAGGGTTTTTTTTGTTTGTTTGTTTTTTGGTTTTGGTTTTTCCCATGCATCTCTAAGGTTTCCATGTATTTTTCCAACTTTTCCATCAGTATCAGACATTATTTTTTGACTTAGTCTCTGTCAAAGAATGGCATTTGGTCCAAGTTAAAAACATGAAAATTAATAATTACAAATGCTCTTGGGGATTTATTAAAACCATACCATGCCAATTAATGTTTTTAAAATTTATTTAGATGCTCTGCTTATGTAGTTTGCTTCAAGGAAAGGACTTAAAATCTACAAGGGATATTGAGCTTAAAATTGAGCTCACTGAAATGTGTAACCATAGCTGAGACAAAGAGCTTCACCAAATACGGATGTAAGAAAACATTTCATGCTGCTTTAAAAAGGTGTGCGTTTGCCACGCAGGTGTTTCTGGCTTACCTGAACATTATCACCATAAATTTTGTGCAGTATCTTAACACGTGAACAGGCAGCAACACATCTAAATGTATAATCTCATGTCACCATTTCAATATCCTGCTTTCTAGTGTTTTAGATTCACACTGACAGATAATAATAATCTGAATTATACAGTTGAATATTACGATTTTATTTATTCCTGGAAATTTTACTTGAAATATTTTTTTACTGAGTCAATTTATTTGTGACTGTTTTTAAAAATACAATAAGCTATTGTGTTTTTTTTTAACTGTGAATAAATCTTAATTGGCAAGACTATACAAGTGTGCCTTGCATGTAGAGTATTGATAGTTAGAAATTAGAATTTGCTAACTGAAGTTGTTTTCTTGGAAGGTCAAGAAAGAAATCACAAAAGATTATGATAGTCTATATTTTATGATTCCTCAAAAAAATTTAAGCTATCCTGAATCGTTCTATCCTCTGCTTACGATGTTAACAAATTGAGAAAAACAACCCATTTTAAAAACCTGTTAAAATGACAAACTTTTCTTCCCCCCAAAACCAAGGTGACAGTTTTCTCTCACCTAGCCAAGTTTATCCCACCAGGCTGTACAGAGCCTAAGCAGGGAAGTTATCTTTCAGGAAGCAGAAACTTTTAAAGTAAGACACTGAAGTATTTTAGATTTACTCAGAGATGAGAGTGACCGCTTTGCAGAGTCTTTGTGTCATTTAAATATTCACACAAAAATTATCAGAATGTAAATTGTGTCTATTGTATGTGTAGCACATTAGAATCACGATAGGTGGGTTTTACGGAGGAGGCAGCCTATATATTTTCACTAAGTCATCAAAAAAGATGTTTACTCTGAATTACACAAGGCCCCATGGTACAAATGCGAATGTAGACTTAAAGGTTTCTTTTGCGTATATAGAGAAATAAATTTGTTTTAGATTTTTAGAAAAGGGTGCACACTTGCTCCGAGGTGTTAATTCCAGTGTATGAATAGTCCCCAGTCTGACAGTCTTGTCCTTGCCTCGTAGGTATGTTTACCATAGCTCTAAATGGATGGTGGCAGGAAATGCTGACTCCCCGGTGCCACCCAGAGTGTACATTCATCCAGACTCGCCGGCCTCTGGGGAGACTTGGATGAGGCAAGTGATCAGCTTCGACAAGCTGAAGCTGACCAACAATGAGCTGGACGACCAAGGCCATGTAAGTGGACAGCCCCTCCGGCGTGACAGGCAGGCGACATTCCAGCGCCTAGCCAAACATTGCTAAGATTGTGGTACTCCTTTCTGTTAGGTCTGCGTGAGAACAATAGATGCCAGATCAAGGTTGTATTTGTATCAGAGACCATGGCTATAGCCGGAGTGTTCCATAAAGCATTTATTAAGTCTAAATCAGATCTTGGAATAAAAGGAACCAAGGCAGAGATGTAAAAAAAAAATTATGTGAAGTCCCATGAGGTGCTAATTATTATACTTGAACTGCGATTGGAAGTTTGCTAACAGGGATGATTTATTATGTCGTCTATGCATCCAGCTCTTTTCCCAAATGAGGTTCACGGCAGTAATGGCCTGAGCTGACTCGGTTTGTGTGTTCCATCTGCAAGTTCCCAATTGTTTTGCAATGATATCTAATGTGTTAAAGTATGTTATAATTCCCTTTACTCTTAAAACTGCTGAAACTTGATACAAGGGTCGAGTCCAGCCACTCTGAAAAGACATTGCTAACAGCTTGCTGACTTTAGGCAGGGTTCAGGACGATTATTTTAATACCTCACTAACTCTGGATAACGCTGATTTCTGTTCAAAGCTAGCATTTCTGTTAGGTGTACTGTTGTTAGAGTTTTGATTAAGAGGAACTGAAGTGCCTTTTGAATAGCACATACAAGAAAGAAATAACAACTTCATTATTTCCCAGCCAAAGAAGACACACAGGTCATTTTATAAACAAGTCACTTAAAGTAAAACTGAAATGAACATTGACTTAGTGCTTGTGCTGTGGTTTGCAGCTGTCTAGATAACTATCTCATCACCTTGATGAGATGCTTGGGATGGCCATCTTTCTGTGACAAATGCAGTGTTTACTCTTAAAGCACAGCCCAATGACAATCTGTGGCCACCTTTATGATTTCAAACTAAATCAGAGAAAGTAGACGCTTTGTTTCTTCACATATTTTAGCAGATAACTTTATTTTCTTTCTCTTTATTTTTATAAATCCTGAATCAAATTGATATAGCTATTGTTCACATGATTACAGCACTGAAAAATGTCAGTTTCCTTTGTCTGACTGAGCTGTTGCTGGTGCATCTGTCTGAACAGGTCTGTTTTCTGCCTTTTAGTAGGGAATTTTGACTATATGCTATTTGCTGTTGCTTACTTTAAAAACCTAAAGTGAGTATCCTCCTGAATGCGGTTTAAAAATATATTTTTAAAAAGATAATTGTGCCCTTAGCCATAAACTGATAAAGAACTTATATCAATATAATCACCTTACAGTTCTAATACTTTCTAGTTAAGAGTTCTGGCTTTATATATAGTATGTAACATAACAAATTTTATATATAGATTTAGTAATGTGCGATTTTTAGATTTCTAATTTTAGTGGTTTTTATCTAAAAGAACATTCCCCAGAAAATATAATATGTATGTATAATACATACGTGCATTATATGTATAATGTATAATAATATATACATACAGGAAAATAATTATGTCTTTATATGTGAGAGAGGAGTCAGAGAGAAGAAGGAAACTGAGGTAGGAGAGAGAGGAGAGAAGAGTGTGTGTGTGGGGGAGATGGAGATAAGCATGAATATCAGTTCATGTGATTGTGGATAGTTGGCCAGTCCCATCTTTTGGAGTTCTAGGAAGAATTGAAGTTATGACTTGAATCTGAGGCTAGTTTGTTATCAGAATTTTTTTTTTCTTCCAGGGATCTTACTCTGTTTTCTCTTTGGGCCTTCAACTGATTGGATGATGGCCACTCACTAATCTGCTTTTCACATGTCCTCTGATTAAGTATTTATCTCTAAGCCATATTTTTCCACAGCAATATCTTTGGCTCTCTTTGGCCAAAAAATATGGCTATTG
This sequence comes from Apodemus agrarius, assembly GCA_964023405.1. Lineage (NCBI taxonomy): Eukaryota > Metazoa > Chordata > Mammalia > Rodentia > Muridae > Apodemus > Apodemus agrarius. Next base: position 91,116,664 of record OZ030012.1, on the reverse strand, counting down.
TGTCCTGGCCAAGTTAACAGATTAACCATCACACAATATTTGTTTAAAACATAAAAGGATAGTTCCAAACCGAAGTTCAGTTACTTGGACCTAAATAAAGAATCTCACTGAGAGAAAAAATTCTTAATGCAGCAAAGAACAACAAAAAAAAAATTAATGAAGCATTCTGGGTACTAGTGAGGTTTTCTTTTAAAGTTGACAAGATGTATTGTTTAATCGAGGGATATAACATGTGTCTATGGGGAGCAGGAGAGAACTGTGAGCTCAAGAAGGGAGGGCATTGCATAGCAAATGTGGGTGCTTGTGCCCAGCTGCCTGTAAGGGGAGTGCCTTTTCACAGTCGTCACTGAAGAAATGTGTTCTTGAACATTGTTAACCGTGATCAAGGATCCTGAAGGCAGAAACTGGCCTTGTGAGTTTCTTTCTCCATGGGGTGAGAAGGGAGCCTGTACTGTTGCCTGGTCTGCTGCCCCTGGAGGTGCAGACACCCCAGCTCAGAAGAGGGAGAATACCAAGTCCTCTGCTGCGTGGACTCTATTAGATGGGCCCAAGTGGAAGCCGATTAGAGACTGGAAAAGTGCTTGTAGTTTGTGCTGTTTGTGACTCGGGTCCTGAAAGCAGTGCTGTCACGGTGGGGGCTTCAGGAGACACCCTCAGGGAGGCTTGCTTTTGTAGCCTATTCCTCTCTGTCATTCCACCAGTTCTAAAAGAAGTCATTGTCACATCCATCTGACCACACTGTCCAGGACAGAGTTTAGTTTCCCAAATTCCTTTCTTATGTTTTAATCTCTCAGCCACTCCCTCTCCTGTTTAACACAAATTTACCCAGTAAATTAACACAGTAAATTAAACACACATTTACTGTGTTACATTTGTACGTATATGAAGAGCTAACTCGGTGGCACTGGGAGCCTGACTCAGTTAGCATAAAGCCATCGCAGGAAGCCAACCAAGTCTTGTAGGCGTTGACTAGACTTGCTTGCAACCACAGGAGATGATGATGTGATTTTCTTTTTCCCCCAAAGTAACTTTTCAGCTTCTCAAAAACTAGACTTGGTTCAGAAAAGAAAATCAAGGAAGATCCAGAGTGGCAATGTCCCTCAGAGACACAGCTCACCCTTGAACGTAGGGATAACTTCGTAGGTCCTTTCGATCCTTGGGGATTCTGGGTGGCCTTATGTTAAGCATCTTTTGGGCTTCCCTTGGACAGGAAGTTCCTATGCTTGCGTGATAGTTTCTCAGCACATGCTTACTTCCTCATTTTCTTTCTTGAGCATCTCTCTAAAGAGGAGAAGACGTTTGGTGGCACACCTGGGGCTGCAGCATCTTCTTACCTATAGTGCCTGGATGCTTTGGAAATGGGCCCTGTCTGGCAGCCACAGCCATAGGCTTGTAGGAGGGTGTGTGTCTCCACTGATGACAGTTTCCTGACACACATGCCTACTACACTCTCTTATGGTTGCTCCTTGAAAAAATCAGATGGGGAAGCATGATGGCGCAGGAGCTGAGCTCTCTCATTGGGAAGGAAATTGAAGTGGTTGAGGAGGACTCCACACCTGTGATCCCTGGCCAATCGGTTCCATTCCTGTGGCCGTGTTTTCCTGTGGGTGGTATTGGGATTAGAGGCACAAGGAAGCTGGCAAACTCCAGAGTGTGCGTTTAAGGGGGGCCTGAAACAGAGTATCACATAAGCACAAAAGAAAATCCTACTTTGCCTGTGATTGACAGATAAAGTTTCAATACTACTTAAACTGAAGCTTAACTGGTGTTACAACAATGTAAAGAGTAGTGGTGGTGGTGGGGGGAGGGGCTGGGCGCGTGGGAGGGGCGTTGTTATCTGGTCCATTTAGGTCCTTTGCTTGGCCTAATCCAACCTGGACAGTTTGTCATCTAGAAAAAGAAAATTCAGTTATCGACAAGTTCCACTATCAAGCTAAAAAAAAACTAGAGACCCCATCTGTGAAACTATCAAGTTGTCAAATAAAGACATATGCTTCTTTAGATACAAATCAATTTTATAATTAATTAATTATCGGTGTTAGAGGACAAGCCCAGGGGAAAGTGCTTTTACTACTGAGCCATATCCCCCCCAGCCCCTCAAATCTAGTCTTTAAGTGAGATCACTCTGTTTGTGAATATTGCTCTGTAAGCCTTTTCTAATATTATAGCTCATACCCTGCCCAAATCCTGTCTAAACAGAACAGACAGTATAGAAAATGCACATAAAGTATGATTATTTAAGCTCTAATTATGGTCTCATTTAAAAAAAATGGCTGATGGTCCCACATATTGTACTAAGTTAGCAAGATATTGTTGGTTTACTATTATTATAAACAGGACGGTTCCTTATGTTTAGTTGTTTGTGGGAATGGGTGGTTGTGGGTCGCGGCATGCCGTTGCACAAGCCTGGAGACCAGAGGACACCTTGCAAAAGTTTGTTCTCTCCTTCTACCACGTGGAGCCCAGAGCCAGAGCTCAGGTGGTCAGACTCAGCAGCAAGCACCATCCTTACAGAGCCAGTTTGCCAGCTCTAGATTCGATAGCTCATTAAGAAGCAAATAGTGAGACTATTATAAAGAAGAACTGAGCTTGCCTGGTATAATCTCAGAAATTCCAGGGATACACTATATTGCCTACAGACATTTAGAATACACTGCTTTATCAGTTAATGTACACACATAGGCATTTATTAATCTTTTTGCATCCTTTTTCAGTCGATCCCACCCAAATTCACTTTTTAAAACATGGTAAGGGTATAAACAAGTGAGCTTAACATGTATAAAGCTAAATGGAGAAATGTCCTTGGGAGAACAGTCTTCATAAAACAAGACTATAAGAAGGAAGAAACCTTTATTATCTCCAACCCAAATCATTTCATTCCAATGCTCTGAAACTGACTGTGCACTCTTTGTCTTTTTCCCCCTTCTGCTCTGGGAATCACTTTTCTCTTGGAGTTTGTAGATGCCGTCATTTGTGTGCGGCTGACATTTTGATTCTTTTTTTAATTAATTTGTTTACTTTATGTGCATTGGTGTTTCGTCTACGTGTGTGTGTGTGTGTGTGTGTGTGTGTGTGTGTGTGTGAGGGTATCAGAACCACTGAAACTAGAGTTATAGACAGTTGTGAGCTTCCATGTGGGTGCTGGGAATTGAACCCGGATCATCTGGAAGAGCAACTAATGGCTCTTAACTGCTGAGCTGTTTTTCCAGCCACCAACATTTTAATTCTTAGCTTGGAGAACTGAAAGAGTTTTCCATCAAACTTTTCTTTTTTCTTCTTTTCATCAAACTTTTCTTTTTTCTTCTTTTCATCAAACTTTTCTTTTTTCTTCTTTTCTTCCTTCCTTCCTTCCTTCCTTCCTTCCTTCCTTCCTTCCTTCCTTTCTTTCTTTCTTTTTTGGTTTTTCAAGACAGGGTTTCTCTGTATAGCCCTGTCTGTCCTGGAACTTACTGTGTACACCAGGCTGGCCTCAAACTCAGAAATCCTCCCGCCTCTATACATCAAACTTTTCAACTCTGGAAGGTACCTATTGCAAGACAATTTTCTAAAGAGAACATTAGCTGAATAAAGGAGTGAAAAGTTGATTTGACATTAAAGTTATTACATTAAAAGTGGCCATTTGCCATTTTATGGAAACATTGAAAAGAGTGTGCTATTGCAGTAGTAAATCATAGGAAAAGGTCCAGGGCAGGTTTGCAGGTGGGGATTGAGACACAGGCTGGGACTCAATTAACTGCATCTACAGGCTCAAAATGTGTATGATTCTTCTGTTGGGCCTAACCCAGAGACTGTGCCTGCCCACCTAGTGTAAATTCATTATGAATTAGACAGGAAGGGAAAACTGGCCCGGGGCCTAGGGAGCTCTGAGGACTCAGAAGTCTGTAGGTTTTATAGAACTTACTTTTTAAAAAACAATCTGTTGATGCTAAGAATTGTCATGCAGAACCTAAAACATACAACAGGCAAGCTCGACATGGCAGTCAGAGAGCAGACCTCCCATCAGCAGCACCTCTTCCTCTGGTAATAGACCAGAAAACAAAATAAACAAACAAACAACACACTCTGCAAGGGTATAAACTTTACTGAAGATTAAAGCTTAGATTTTGATATGTTTTAAACTCGGAATTAGTGTACAGACATAATCTAGTAATAAAGAAATGAGCAAAAGACATTCCTTATCTACTGAAAATCCGTTTACCAGCTGGGCAGTGATGGTACAGGCCTTTAATCCAGAGCTCGGGAGGCAAATTAAGGCAGATTGAGGCCAGCTTGTTCTACAGAGTAATTTCCAGGACAGCCAGGACTACACAGAGAAACCTTGTCTGGAGAAAAACCGAAAGAAGATAAAAAAAAAGTTTACTAGACTATGCTGACAGTTGGACTCTTTGGATCCAATTTCGTTTCTGTGTTCTTTTATCCTGATTTACAGCAAGGCATGCCTTTCATATAATGGTAGGAACTTAAAGCAGAAACTATTTTGGAGAAAAAAAATAGTACATATCTCTGGTACAGGCAGCACATTGTTTACTACTGTGTTTTGTAGTTTTTCTCATTTAAACATTTTTCTGGTCAAAGATATTAATAGTTCACTCAAATTATTTCCTCTTCTGCATTCTAGGAAGACACAGCTCTAGCTGCCTGTGCTCTTAGGTGGTGAGCACCACCACCCGGTTTTGCAGTTTCTTGTATTCACACTGCCTTGCTCAGAGGCCTGTGTTGCTGGCGAGGTCTTTAGATCCATTTCCTTCCTCTATCTCTTCCATTGACACACAGAAAACCTTAGAGAACAAACAAAAGCAGAACCCCTGACCGCAGTATTGTCTATCCCAAGAGTAAAGGCCTGCTCTCCAGACACCAGACACGCTCTCTGAGGGCTGTTTGTGTTTGAGCTGACCAAGTTGAGGCTCTGAGGTTGGCTTATGAAACTGGCTGCATCCGGAACAACATGAAGCACATCAAACATGACACTTCCCATGGCTTCTGTTTAGGTATTTTCCTTCTAGATTTATAAGAACCAAGACCTTGATTTTAAAGCTTAAGAGTTCGAGAAGTTTATGTACTCATCAGCTAAAGTTATTTATGAATATAGAACCCAAGAAGCAAATTAAAAAAAAATCTACTGTTTATGAAAGTCTTAAAACATAAAAAGTCAAATGTGTCCCCCATGCATGCACACACTCATACAGACACACACACACACACACACACACACACACACACACACACCAACCTGCGATCCTACCATCAGAGATGATCACTGTTCATATCTCAGTATGAGCCACCATACTCTGTTTTAATAAGCCATGAAAACATATCTAAGCAATTAGGTACTGTTTTATCATTTTAAGATTAAAAAACAAGCATTTTACTGTATGATTGAAATTTGCCTAAGCAGCATTAGCAACAGCTTTGTGACATCACATCTCAAGATGTAGCTGTTCCTTGGTGACTAATGTTGGACATGTAAGTGGCTTATAGTTCTTCCACTGTTATAGGTTAATTGATGTCCATCTCTGTCTATGAAATTCTTCTCTGAATCTGGAACAATTCCTTAGGAAAATCCCAGTGGGATCTTGCTGCCCGCATGAGAGACTCTGGGCAGGGCAGGATTTCCAGGCTGCATTCTGAGATTTGAATAGGGCCTTTGGCACTCTACTGTTCTGACAAGTTACAGATTTTGTAGAACAAACACAGGAGACAACAGAGTGTCCTCGGTGGGTGTGCACAGTCACCTATGAAAGAGTATTCCCTTGGAGTCTGAAAATCTTGCATGTATATTTCAGACTATGTATTTGGTGCAAAGCAAATGATTATTTCGATCTCCTTTTCATTTTCATTGGTATTGACTCTGGTTTTATTCGATTCATTATAAATAAAATCTTTATGAATATATTATTGCATTTTAAGCAAGAGACATTTATTGTTTATTTCATGTGGCTGTACTGAGGATTGTATTAAAGCGATTTGCATTTTTATATAAATGGTACAGATGTCTTCCTAGCCCTTCCCTGCACCTTTGCTGTATTTTGTTAAATTAACTTCAGAAATTATCTTCACAAGTGTGACTCATTTCTGCAAAAAGTCATTTTCCACATCACATATTTGTTCATACAGTCAAGTTGCAGAGTGGTTCCTATTTAATGTGGCTTTCCTCCCTTGATCTAGATCATTCTTCACTCTATGCACAAATACCAACCCCGTGTGCATGTCATCCGTAAGGACTGCGGGGATGATCTGTCTCCAGTCAAGCCTGTCCCTTCAGGGGAGGGGGTGAAGGCACTCTCCTTCCCAGAGACCGTCTTCACAACTGTCACTGCCTATCAGAACCAGCAGGTATTGTGTTCCGTTGCTCTCTTGCTAGACTCCTTAGGTGTAAAGCGAAAGCCAGCTCTCTTTATGGTTGTATCCCAATGCTAGGAAATACCATAAAGCATTTGCTGACCATGACACTTGCAGTGTGCGTGTGTGTACACAGCGACATCTCTAAGACCACCAACTCCCTACTGTAGTGATGACTCCAGCTGCGCACCTATCTTGCTATTGGCAGTGTATTTTTACTTTCCGTCCTGAGATATTGAATTATAATGTCATAATTAAAATTAGAAGGCATGTTGGTGACCTAGAAAAATAGACATGTAACGTGTGAAAGGGTGGTTGTGTCTTAGAGCGTGAGATCTGGCTTTAAAATTACAGCCCATGAATTGCAAGAAATATTTTAGAAGGATTTATCCCATGTATTTTTGGATTTTTTAAAAGGGCTTTTTTCCTTTAACTGTGATTTAAACAAATTTTCAGGGTTCTGATGTGCATTATAGTCTAAAAGATCAGCAGTTTTTAAATGATGCTTTTATAATGGTTTAAACAGTTTGAGAAATGAAATGCATCACTTCTGTACAGGCAAATGGTTGTGTTTCTTTAAGGTTGTTTTATATTGAGTCAAGCCCTCTTCTTAGTTGTCCAGTGCACAGAGACCAGTTCTGAAACCGTATGCACATAAACAACAAAAAATGGATTCAGAAGCATACATATATATACACAAATATACATATATTTGTATATATACATTTGTATAAACATGTGTGTGTGTGTGTACACACACATATAACAGTTTTGAAAGAAAAGCAGATTATCAGCTTGAGAATGGACATGGGAGGAGCTGGAAGGAAAACACGAAGGGAGGAAATGATGTGATTCCATTTCAATTTAAAACACAAAGATGCCCCCCCCCCAAAATAAATCAAGAGAGAAGGAGAATTATTGGAGGCAAAATGTCTAATCCATTCCATTTCGGCCAGTTTTGTAAGAACTGGCTCTGTAGTGACTGCTGATGTGGTCTGTGTTAGATTCTCTTCTTTTTAGTTTCATTCATTCATTCATTCATTCATTCATTCATCCACTCATTTACCCTTTCATTTATTCAACAGCCAGCCAGACTGTTTTAGGTTACTTCTTAGCCCCCGTACACATCTCAGTGGCAATATTGCTCTTTTGTCTGTTTTGTTGTTTCATTTTCTATGGGTCCCTCCCGTGTGCCCCTCATAGGACAGAGACTCAACACTCTTGCCCAGCACTTCTAACTTCTAGCCGAAGGGGTCCAGCCTTTCCTCTTCCCATTGTTACTCTTGTGTATACATATTGGCCTTTAGGATGAAATATGCAAGTAACCTTTTGAAGGTCTAGAGACATTTAGGATTATTAAAATATATTAGGGACAGAAAGTGTTTCTTCTCCTTGGGAAAAATTAGTGCACAAGGAGGAAACAGCATATGTTATAACAAACCCCAACTCATCTTTTCCCCTGTCTGTCTGTTACATATGCAGAGGTCATCTGTGCCCTCTGACTTCCTCGTGTGCTCTGTGCTGCCTGGAGACCCTTCCTCTCTAGAACTAGTACAGGGTAATCAGTGGTAAACCACATCCTGGAGTGGAGGGGCACAACTTCCGCTTCGGAGGATGGTCGGCTAGGACAGATCAGCAGGGGGCTACTCCGTTTCCTTCTTCAGGAATATTCAAACCAAATCAAACCTTTATTCTTGTTCTTAGAAGGAAAATGAGTGAAGACCTTTGTCTTTTGCAGCAGGTGACCTCTGTAATCTTTCAACCTTCACTATCAGGATATTAAAACACACAAGGAACACAATAGAACCCTCCGTCTGTTCATTTTTGGGTTGTTTGTAGTTCTATGGTTACCTTAACTTTTAAATAATGTTCTTTTTTTAAGATTATATTGCTTATATTAGATTTGATGTGATTTCTTTTCTACACTGCAGATTACTCGCCTTAAGATAGACAGGAACCCATTTGCCAAAGGCTTCCGAGACTCTGGGAGGAACAGGTAATTCCTAGTGAAATCTTCTGGTGGTCTAGTAAATATATTTGAAGTTTAAATGTGATTTTTTTCAACTGCAAGCATAAAGGTTAACAAACATAGCTTGGAATCACTTCTGATGACAGTTTAAATTGGCAATCGTTACTGTGTCTTGGAGGTAACTTAGGTACAGAGTGGAGACCTGTGGCCTGACCTAAGATGAACTTTATGCACGTGAAGTTATAAGGTCTTGGCATGTAGATTACATGTTATCTCTGGAGGGCCCGTGGAGAAGTCTGCCCTTATGGCTCATGGACTTCCATATTCCAAGAAATTGTCCTTTCTACCTCCTCTTTTGGTTTAGAACATTCCTAGTGATAACACACTGTCTATTGATTCTCTCTGGAGAGTACGGTAGAATCTCTTGTTAACTCAGATTTCCAACTGGAATATGAAACCATTTTATATTGCCAAGAAACCCAGCTCTGCAGTTTCCAAATTTGTCTTGGCTCTACTGACAGTCACACACTTATTTATTTTTTCTGTGTTGTAGTTTAGCATTTGCAGTAAATGAGATAGCTACCACAATTAATTCCACCCTATTACTTTTATCAAGGAGAAGATCATCCAGTCTGTTTGCTGTAAATTTCTAAATTTATTGATAATGATTCTATTTTAGTACAGTTCAGTGTTATATTTTAAAAAAAATAACTTTGTAATAGATGGTGAGAATAGAAAAACATTCTCTTAATGCCCTTTTGGGTAAGGCTTTGCTATGTACGCTTCTAAAAACATCTTATAACAAGAGGAATTTGAACTTCTTTATTACTTCACTCCTCAAAATTATTCTCACATGTTATGAAACTGGTATTAACTAGGTTTGTCTACATGAAGTGAAAATATTCAATTATCAAGAAATGATTTCACTAGAAATTTTAGAAAGAAAAGCAATCAGGTAATAGTGTAGACTTCTAGTGTTTTCAGCTGATTAAATGGCCAAGATAGGTGACAGGTCTCAAAATGTGCTCAGTTGCTAAAGAGACTTGATGCCTCCTTTACCGTGGCATCAGCTAACAACACACAGTTTAAGTACTAAAAACAGTGAGGACCCAATGATATTAGAGAGACCTTCCAGTTAGTGTAGGGGGATCAGCAAGAGTGGCCAATAGGAGAGCTTCTTTTGAAGCTTAGTGTAGGAGGATCACTAAGACTGGCCAATAGGAGAGTTTCATCTGAAGGACTTCACTCCTTAAGAGGGTTTGCAGGTACTAACACATTTGTCTCCTGCATTGAAATTGCTTTATGTCTTTTGAAATATGTTTTGTGGTGAAAAGTGGTGATCATTTTTGTTATGCTCCTGGTTATTTTGCTTTGCAGGGACATTTTTGAAAACTGAATGACAAATCGTAGTTTAGTAGCCCTCAGATGATGGGTGCAGAGGCTGTAGGAAAACTGTGAGGTGACTTTTTCTGCCTTGGCAAATGTTTGGTTGAACCCTTCTTGTGACTTGTTATATCAGAACAACATTTTATAGTCTTGCATAGGCTTCAGTTTTCTCTTTTCTTTTCTTTTCTTTTCTTTTCTTTTCTTTTCTTTTCTTTTCTTTTCTTTTCTTTTTTCTCTTCTCTTCTCTTCTTTTCTTTTCTTTCTTTATTATATCTAAGTACTCTGTAGCTGTCTTCAGACACTCCAAAAGAGGTTGTCAGATCTTCTTATAGATGGTTGTGAGCCACCATATGGTTGCTGGGATTTGAACTCAGGCCATTTGGAAGAACAGTTAATGCTCTTAACCGCTGAGCCATCTCTCCAGCCCCGGCTTTTTTCCTTAAGCAGGAAAACAATGTATTAAAACTCTTGGATCTATAGGAGGGCCATGCTAAGACTTTGAGACTTTGAGAATAAACACCAGAAACCATGTCCACACTGCTGATTAGTTTGGGAAAGACTCCACTGTCTCTGACACTGGGGTGAAGTTCCTTTATGAGGCAATGACTTATGAACAGTCTTAAAATATGTTTTGGTTAGAAAGTAATAATGGATGAGCCTTTTCTAAGAATCCAGATGACGGGCTCATAGGATAAATTTTGAGGAAGAATTCTACATATGCCAGCACAATGAAAAGATTTGGTTATTTAAATCGTGACATTGAAAATAATTGGCATCATGGGTGAAAAATAAACCTCCAACCCTGCGCGTTGAGTTCCGGGGGCACAGGCTGGGTTTCACACAGGTTCCCTTCACTTTGGCTGTTTGGAAAAATGTAGGCTTGGCATCAGATGGTGATTTGTGTTATTTCTTTTGATTTTCATAAAACCAGTATGGGATGGGGAACAGTTGGAGGGTGGATGGGGGCAGGCAATAAAATATGGAGTGTAAAAAAATTAATTAAAAAACCAAAAACCCAACCCAAAATAAATACATACTTTATAAAAAAGTAGGTCAATAAATAAATATATCTTTAATGATACACACACACACACACACACACACACACTAAAACCTGTAATGTTTTAAACCGACAGACAAAAGTAATGAGTTATATTTTAACACTCTGACTCTTGTTAAAATTCAATATTCTTATTTTGCTTCAGGTGACTGCCTTGTTACAGGTGAAATGTGTTGTTCCTATATTGAGAAGTGGGACTCAACCTGTGGGTCATGATCTCTGGGGTCATGTGACCCTTTCATGGGGGTTGCCTATCATATTTACATTATGATCTATGCAGCAGCAAGATTAAAGTTATGACATAGCAATGAAAATTGTAGCAAGATTACAGTTATGAGGTAACAATAAAAGTAACCTTATCGTTGAGAGTCACCACCACATGCCCTGGATTTAAAGGGCCATGGTGTCAGGAAAGCTGAGAGCCACTGCTGTTGAGCTTTCTGATTAATGAAATAAAGTTTCCATCTTTTCTCATGCTGTATTGCTCTATATTAAAAAAATATTACTTTAACATTGTGACAAAGGCTGTCAATTTTAAACATTTCAAATTTATATATTATTTTCCTAAAAACTAAAAGTAAATAAACAAACTCCTGTGCTGTGTGAGGATTTGTTGAAGGTGTTGAGCTTCGAGGGCACAGAGGGACATAGTATTTTTTCATATATTAATAGAGAGGAAAGTCTATGAAAAAGTCCACAATATTCCTTTATTGTTCCTGCTTCTGCTGTGCATTTTTATTGCTTTTTAAGACCAAATTTTATTTTTATTTTCCTCATACATGAAATAAACAAGATGATCAAGAACAAGATAAACACAGACATGTGATTGGTTCAATTTTATAAAAAAAAAAAAACACGATTCTGTTCAATTAAAGCATGTCTTTCCCTGGCTACTTCTGGCTCTGTAGCCTGTTTTTACAGGAGTCAGTAGCTTCAACCCTTGGAAGCCCTCCTGCAGGCATTTGCTATGTGAGAGTGAATTTATGTGCTGAGAATAGCCCCATTCCGCAGTTGGGCCTTAGGTTTGACCCTATAAAAGTTTTTACTCAGGAAGGTACAAAAATTTCTTCTCTTAAATACTTCAGGAAAAACATAACCATCTTACTAAATAAACTTGGCCATTTGATAGCATAAATGAGGGCGGTGGTAAATGTGGGGGCTGTTCAAAGGCACCTTGTATAAATTATCACCTCGGCTTCTCTCCTGCAGGAGGGGCCTTTCATCTTTCCTTTAACTAGATGGGAAAAGTCTCCATTACTGGAGAAAATGAAGGCTTTTTAACAAAAGTCCAGATTCAACTAATAAATATTTTATAACTGTTTCCTGCAAAATATCTGAACTCCTTTGTGGAATTGGCAGTGTGAAGCGGGAGCCCGGGGCAGCATCTCCGTAGCGCCCAGTGAGAACCCTTGTAGTAGAACAGTGTTTCCTCTAAGCTCCCAGCACAGGCCTGTGCGGGTGCTGTGCTCAAGGACTTCTCCCTACGAATTTGACTCGTGGATTTGAAACATAATTCTGTCTGCATTGCTAAAACCTATAAAGCAGCAACACTTATTGACATGGTCCTACAATCTTCTGATTTTAATAAAACTGTTCCATAGCTTCACTGGTATCTTAACTATCCAGATCTGCCTTTATCAACATTCACCTATGTGAGAATAAAAAACCAGGCGCTTCGTTGCTGCTGTCGTTGCTTTAATGAAGGTGTGTGCTTATATTCTTTAACAGAAGAGAAATATTTTCTCTCAAAAGTAATAAATATTTAGTATTGGTTTAAACTAAATAGAGACCATCCAAGCATTGTCCACCATTCATTAGTTCAGTATTAAATACAACTCACTAGTAACCCAGTATTAAGACAACTCAGACCCCACAAACTACATAATAAATAAGCTAATAATAAACTAATAAATAAATAACTAATAAGGAATATTTTACCACGTAGAAAATATTACTGGTTGGTATGATCCCACGGATTTGGCTTACAGTTTGATGTTTTATTTACAAAAATAAGTAAAATGAAATCCAGGTAGAATGAAATGAACTATATATAGTGCTATATATAATAGGGCTTCTAGCTTCACAGACGATTTTTCACTTCTCAGGAAAGTGAATTCTGGGAGGTCAAGTCACACAGAGTGCTTTATAGTTACAGGCTGACTCTTCTCATCCAGGCTAGTATCTTTACCCCCAAACAGTCCTCTCTGTGACAATAGTGGTTATGTCACAAGTCAGACTCCATTCTTCCCACCCACATAGCCCAGGAGAAACAGGTGGAGGTGTTCTCCCTGTGATAGCCTGTGGTAGCATCGGTACAGGCTGCTGATGCCCCTCGAAAGCCTTCCCAGCTCTGTCCTTTTCTGAGACTGAAGAATGAGTGAGGTCCCCAGAGCTCACCACAACAGGAGGTGTGGGGCCTTCACTGGAAGGGCAGTCATGTGAGATGTTCCCGACCCCCTTCACCACATAAATCCGTCTGCTCTTTAAGTCGCTTTCACTTTGTCGGGGCGGTCACGTGACTGGCTGGTGGTCTTCTCTAGCCTTAGTTCTTAGTTCGTGATTTGTGGATACTGGCACACCATCAGCTGAGTTGAAGATAGTATATATTAGAGTCACAGGAAATGTCCAGGTCGTATTTCACCCGGACAAAGTATTTTTTCTCTTTCAGTAGTGCTGTGGATGAACCCAGTGCTTTCTGTAGCCTAGAGAAGTGGTAAAGTCCCGAGATACACTGTGGCCCCTACCGTGTTACCTTTTTAGCAAGTTGCTTAGGGTTGGAGTAGATGAGGATGAGTGGTGAGATCCCAGGCTGCCTTGAGAAGGGACAATTGAGGGAAAGTCTCAACTTTAGATCCTGGACTCACTCCAGATCCTGGACTGTATTCCTTAGCCACTGGAAGTAAGAGGGAGGAAGACTGACCCCCTCATGGTAGAAGTTATGTTTGTATTTACAGTTCTTGCTTTTGTTTTAAAATATGCATATGTAATATAAATAGTCTGCAACCAGGGTTTTCACTTTACAGAGCAATTCGTTAAGTCTGTATGATGGGGCTCTATAATAACTTAAAGAGTCTCCACTTACTGTAGAGAGAATAGACAGCTCTGTCTACAGTTTTGTATAGAGAATAGACGACCTCCTAGCCTCCTGCACACTGTGAGAACTGGAGCGAGCAGTCAGTGCTGCCCCCTCCTGGCCTCCCTTGGTTGGTAATGGAGACTGTACCTCAGAGCTGAGGTTGGTTTTCTTGGAGTGGTTCTTCCTCTGAGCTAGCCCCTGATGTATTGAATGATGGGCAGGAATGTCCCTTAAGAGAAGAGATCTTGACATAAGGATGTTTTTGCAACCATCCCCTTTATCATCAGAGGGCAAACTTCTAAGACAAGGAGAGAGCACCAAAGCACCACAGAGCCTTGAACTCAAAGTAGCCGAGATGGGCTCAGCTCCTCGGGGTCCTAAGAATGCTAGCAGGCATCGTCATAGGCTTCCAATCTCTTCCTACACCTTGTCCAAAGCATTTCTCCGTGCCCGTGGCAATCTCCTAACACACCACTAAGTGTAGAAGGGCTATGGCATGGCCAATACCATGTCATTCCCTCAAATGCTTATTACTGGTGAAAACCCCAACTGTTCCTAACTAGATTCCACGTGTCCTCACTCTTCCCTTTAGAATGGGTTTGGAAGCCCTGGTGGAGTCATACGCATTCTGGAGGCCATCGCTACGGACTCTCACCTTTGAAGATATCCCTGGAATTCCAAAGCAAGGTAATTCAGTGTCCTGGGTCATGCATGCAGCCGGTTGCTGAGAGGCGGCAGACATATAAGAAATGCACACACACTTCCTTCTCTACACCCGATGCTGAGTTTATCACTAACAATGTCCTACTCCAGGATCAATTTCTTTTCTGTCTGAAGGGGGTGACAGGCCAGGAACAATAGCCATCCTGTGGTGTTAGGGGTTAAATCTTGCATGCTTTAGCTGTTTATTTCATAATTCTGGCCTCCTGACATCTCACGTTGACACATGGGATGCTGGGTATATAGCGTAAGAAGCTGCCCCTGCCTGTTCCTCTCACTCCTCTATTATCTCCACAAGGTTTTCTTATTGGGTCTGTGATAAGTTCAGGCACACTGGATCAGACCATTTTTGAGCCCATTTCTCACAAGCCCAGGGGTTGTGTCTCCTCAGGAAGTAGATTTTTACCAGGATCCTGCCAGCTTCCAGTGAGAATTTTACATACTTGGGTTTAGGTTACTATTATTGCTTGTTTTGGGCTTTTAGATTATTTAAAGAAGCGGAATGAAATACTGTTGTTTTACAGCCCGTCCAGTGCTTTGGAATTCTCCATTCCTCTTAAGTTATGTCAAGTTTGCAAACATCAATCTGTCAGCAGATCCAGAGAGGGGAGTAGGCGACCACCATTGCTGTCCCTTGGTTGCAGGGTTAAACAGCCATCTGAGTTTCACAGCATTGTTTGTTAGACTCTCGCTCTTCTGTTGCCTGTGATTTGCCCGCCTGTTTTCTAACTGGAGCTGAGATTTTTGAGGGACACGGGATAAGAAGCTACAGGTGCATGAGAGGCGGGGCATCCTGGTCCAGCTCGGTGCCTTCTTCTCAATACTTTCCTTCCTCTGTAAGGAAGCGCACTGTAAGAAAGAGAAGACTGCTGAGAGAAAGGAAATAACTTGGGTAGAGAAGGACAGTTAGTACACTTTTGGGGCAAGAGGCAAAGTTAGATGAAGTTTAGCTTTATAACATTTCTGATAACTTTGGCATCTGTAATGTTTGTTTTTGTAGCTAAGAAAATCCTGAGAAAGCAAATTAAGATCGAACTTAAAATTTTCATATTAGAGTGTCTTAACTGTTTTCTGTGTTGCGAAACTTCTTCATTACCAGGAGAGATAATTTGGCTTAAAAATATTCCTCTAATATTTTATTTATTTATTTATTATTTACATGTGTGTCTGTGTATTTGCATGTATAACAGCACATACATAGAGGTCAGAGGACAACTTGGGGGAGGGGTGGTTCATTTTCTCCTTCCACCTTGTGGGTTCTAAGGGTTGAACTCAGATTGTCAGGCTTGATTGCTTATTACTACCCTTGGAGCCATTTTTACCAGTCCTTGGGTTTAAAGACATTAAGAAAATCTAGGTTTGTTTAAGTGACTCAATCTGAGTTCAGAATCCATTGAAAGCTAAGCCACCTCTCAGCTTCGTCCTGCTCCCCTTTGTAACTAGCCTTATATAGCGTACGTACGCTTAGGAAATTTAAAGGTAGATCTGGTGAGCGGAGTCGTTCTTTACATTGCAACTTCTTTTGTAGGCAACACAAGTTCTTCAGCTCTCCTCCAAGGCACTGGGAATGGCGTTCCCGCTGCACACCCTCACCTGTTGTCGGGCTCCTCTTGCTCTTCTCCCGCTTTCCACCTGGGGCCAAACGCCAGCCAGCTGTGTAGCCTGGCTCCGGCGGACTATTCTGCCTGTGCCCGTTCGGGCCTGGCCCTCAACCGATACAGCACGTCCTTGGCAGAGACCTACAACAGGCTTACCAACCAGAGCGGCGAGACCTTTGCCCCACCCAGGACTCCTTCCTACGTGAGTGTGAGCAGCAGTCCCTCTGTGAACATGCCCATGGGTGGCACCGATGGCGACACCTTCAGCTGCCCACAGACCAGCCTGTCCATGCAGATTTCAGGGATGTCCCCTCAACTCCAGTACATCATGCCATCGCCGTCCAGCAATGCCTTTGCTGCTGCGAACCAGACCCACCAGGGTTCCTACAACACTTTCCGATTACACAGTCCCTGTGCCTTGTATGGATACAACTTCTCCACCTCCCCCAAACTGGCTGCCAGTCCTGAGAAAATTGTTTCTTCCCAAGGAAGTTTCTTGGGGTCCTCGCCGAGTGGGACCATGACTGATCGTCAGATGTTGCCCCCTGTGGAAGGAGTGCACCTGCTCAGCGGTGGGGGGCAGCAGAGTTTTTTTGACTCCAGGACCCTAGGAAGCTTAACTCTGTCATCCTCTCAAGTGTCTGCGCATATGGTCTGATGGAGCCTTTAAGTTAAAGGGCATTGGAATAATGGATCTTCCTTATTATTTTTTTAAAGCAATATGGGAAAATGTTCATATAGTAGAGAAGGAAGGCTCACTGAGTGCTTTTACTTTCTCGTGTCAAGATTGTAATTATGATATATGTGTATGCTGTATATATACATAGCACATAGTATACTGAAGCCTTCTCTCTGCCTTGTTTATTCAGTTCCACGGAGTATTGGTGACATGTACTATGTTTATCCAGAGGAATCAGACTCTAAAAGTAAAATGGTACACTTGAAAGTTGATAAGGATGCTACCAAAGACTTTTCTAATGCCCACATGCCAAGTGATGGGGCTTATTACCGCAGTTTCAGACATACCTAACCAAAGATCTGTAACTTCATTTATCAGAAGAGTGCGCTGAGCAGTCTGTATTCAAGTGTTGATAGCCTTGTGATCTCTTTTATCTTTGGACTTGATGTGAGAACATTAAATGCAAAAGCCAGTTAAATCTTAGTATAGTTCTGGGGTATCTATAACAATTAAGGCTTAGCTTTACATTCCTTCTTTTTTGTTGTTTTTGTTTTTTTGTTTTCTTTTTGTTTGTTTGTTTGAGAGAGGGTTCTCTGTGTAAAAGCTTTGACTGTCCTGGAGCTCACTCTGTACACCAGGTTGGTCTCTAATGCAATTATCAGCCTGCCCCTGCCTCCCAAGTGCTGGGATTAAAGGTGTGTGCCAGCACTGCCCGGCCATTCCTGTTTATTCTTATTTACTGCAGACCTCTGGTCTACAAAAATCTATAGCTTGTGCTGATGTTTATTTTCTGAAGGAAGGTGGAGAACAGCCTTGTGATTTTTCACTTTCCAATGAACAGAAAATCTTTATTTCCCGCAAAAACAAAACAAAACACACACCCCCCAAAAAACCCCACCACAAAACCATCTCTGTTATTTTGAAATTGTTGCCCATTTTATTTGGTTTATCAAGAAGGCCATTAAAACTGTTTTGTAAACATTTTAAAATTCCAATTTTCACTAGGGGAGGGGCTGGATTGTATGGCAAGAGAAATTGCAAAAAAAAAAAAAAAAAAAAAAAAGAAAAGCGCATAACTCTCAGATTCTTTTGTCCCAATGAGTAATGTTTATTTATTTATTTTCCATTAAAGGAATAGTGTCAAGCATGCCCTAGGCCCTTGTGTTTCTTAGATTATACTTTTTCATCTTTGAGCTGCTTGACCCCTGATCTGTGAGTTGGGAAAAGGCATGTGCACCCCTTACTTATGTCTCATAACTCCTACAAATTGAAATGCTTCCCCTCCCTTGCCTTATCTCCCTGTCTGACTCTTTTCTAAAACAGACAGGTCTTGCCTTTATGGTGCTAGTGCTGCAAGGAATTCCAGAGGGTTATCTCCCACAATCTGTCTTATGGTTGTAGTCAAAGGCCAGCGTCCATTACTAGAAAGGCCTCCTAGGAGGACAAAGGAGGAAGATACTCATTATGATAAGTGAGCTATAAAACTTTTAACCTCAACAGCATTTTAACTTTGGAAGTGAAGAAATGAAAACAGGATTGACTTCTAAAAGTGCCTAAAATGAATGCGTGGCTTGGGAGTTCAGAAGAAGGAACCTTGACAGAAGATCGGGAGATAAACAGGAAAGAGTGAGGCATGCGGGGTGGACCAACTCCTTCAGCTGAGAGGCTGAAGGGACGTGTCTGCCCAGCTGTGCGGCACGTTTCTTGTTTAACAAAGGAAGAGAATGATTTTCTTTTGTTTATCCACAGACTTGCTCTAATGTGTCCCTAATTTGGACCTGAAGGATTCTCCATCCCACTTTCCTTCTTTACTGAACAGGATCGTTCTGAATATTTCGGGGAATGTTCTGTTTAGACAGAACGCATTCTAGATTTGCCTCTGTTTATAGAGTCTGACACATTTCCCCGTGGATTCTGTAAGAAGGCCATCAAATGAGTAGCAATTTTAAAAATATGTTTAGTGTAAAGGGACATGAAATATTTGTAATAGGGAGATCTAGCTAAGGTTTTATGCCTGGTATTATTAACATGACAAAGATTTAGAAAGAAAGGTTTTGAGAACAAATCTAGCTTTTGTACCGTTCTTAATCAAGGAAGATAGCTTTTCATCCCGAGAGAGCATCCAGTGAAACTTTTTTTTTTTTTTTTTTTTTTTTTTTGGCTGTTGGTAATTGGAGATGACACCATGATGTAAGAAGACATCTTTACTAATCATTTTGGTAAAATCTGGGAATGCTGCACAAATGCTCTTTCTTTTAGGTTTTGCTGTAAATAAGAATCACCACGTCAGTCCAAAGACTAGTAACCTTTTATTGTTGTACTAAATGGTATACATGCATTGATAATTATAATTATCTATCTGTATTTTATTAAGAAATTATATTAAAGTACATTATGCAACCCTTTTATGGTCTTGGAGGGTAATCATTTTAATTGTTCATAAATATTTTTTTAAATAAAATCACACCTATGTACCCCAGACATAAATTCCATACCTCTCAACTACAAAGCAGGGAGAAATGGGCCTGGTATTTATTTTTCTCGGTTTCAATATAATTTCTTGCTGGGGTGATCAAGTCATTGAAGGTGAAGGCCCCGTGTGACAGTTTGGATGTGATCGGAGAAGGTGGAATAGAATGCTTCGTTCAGGCCCAGAGAAGGGCAAGGATGTCGGAATGATCTGCTTGAGCCGCTAAGCAGTGATGACAGATCCCGTCTAGGCCTCTTGACTGGAAAACATTCCAGGACACATGGAGATGGGATGAGGGTCTTGTTATCAAGAACAGTCACATTCTGAAAATTAATACTTGCTTCCATACAAGCCCCCTAGCAAAGGTCAACAGCTTTTCACAAGTGGGGCACACTGTGGCTGACCTCTGATTTCTGGAACGCAGGGGTCAGGAGACCTTCATGCCTCCCAGAGAAGGCACAGCTTGGCCCGTATAAGGAAGGACTCACTCTCTCTGTCAACTCATGAAAAGGTGAGAGATAAAGAAACCATTTAAAACTTCATTGCACCCTCCCCAAGCTTAAACTTACAGAAATTTTACTGCACAATAAGCAGCAGCTTTGTGAGATAACTGGATGTTTGATTACAAGAAAAAAAAAAAGGACTAATTTTTGCAGCAGGTTCCTTCTGGGAAATTTTGAGCAAAGGAGAAGGTACATAAAGAGGTGCCTAGTGAAATCTCAGATTCCCCTGAAGTCTAGAGGAGGACCAGTAAAGAAGCCATTCCATGAAACCGGGGGATCACGGCAGGGCTGCTGAATGCCACGCCACACTGGATCTAGCTAGATGTTTGCATAGAATGCTTCATTTCCGTGTGAGTTTCCTTCTAAGAACTTGCTGGCTCAACTACACAAAGGATATCCCAAAAACTGCATCAGCAACTAGATTTTCACTAAACAATTCCCACATTATATTTTAATCTCATCATCCTTTCTGAAAAGATATGATAAGTTGAGAATGGAGTCAAATCCATGAGCAGTTACATTGCTGTCCATACTTTTGACAGGTTAAAATCAACACAACCCTTGTCAGAAGTACATAACAAAAGCAATCAAAGTTTAGAAAACTCGGACAGATGTTAAGCTTGGTATTTTTTTTGCAGCTATATTTGTTGGTAAGTTGTTATTTTTGTGTGAAAAACATTGTCTTGGTGAATAGTGAAGTTGGTTGCACACCATAGATTTCCCAATCAAGATTTTGGACAAAAAGATCACTTTGAGATTCAGTTTGTTAGTGTTTAAGAAGTATAGTTAGAATATGAATCTTGAAAAATTCATGTGATACCTATTTATTAATACTTAGCTTAATATTAGTAAGCTTATTTTTGGAAATGTTTACATATATATATATTTATATATGGCTATATGTACAGACATATATGTGTGTATATCTATGTCTATATATCTTACAAAGAACATAGCCGTATCAATTATTTTCAATGTACTAGTTTAATTAAAGATGGCTTTTTAGATAGAATGGAGCTTTACTTGTTTACAACATATATGAGAAATTTTAGTTCTTTCATATTTGAATAAAACCATATTTAGTAACTTATTTGATACTGCATAGTGTACATAAATATGTTAATAAAATTTCCCTTTCCTATTACTCTTAATTGAATGGCATAATCATCACATGGGACAAATATTGAAATCTTGTTGTCTAGACATCTTTCAAAGTCCATTCAGATCCTTGAGAAGACAAACTCTTCTTTCTGACGTTTCATTCAGGCTGAGACTCAGATGCGACAATATCAAGAAATTTGTTAACTGTGCTGTTGACTGAGTTTGTATCAGACTAGATAGATCCACACAAACTTTCCACGTCCACGTTTGAATCCTATTATTGTGGTCACTAGAATGACTGCTAATACCAAGACTTTTTTCTTTGTGCGTGTGCGTATACACACACACACCTACACACCCACGCTCAGAGTGGAATATTATTCAGCCTTTCAAAGGAAGGAAATTCTTGAAAATATTTTTAAGTGTCTGAAATTTCAGTTTTATTAGATAAAAAAGAACTCCATAGATATACTGTGATAGTTGCACAACATCAAACAAGATTTAATACCACTGACTTGCACATTTTAAAATATATGTGATAGTAAATTTTGAGATATGTACATGTATTACAATAAAAAGTATGATATGGCAACATGAGCATAAATAATCTGACCTAAGAGCTGGAGAGATGGCTCAGTGGTCAAGGGCACCATCTGCTCTTTCAACCTGCTAGGACCCAGGTTTGAGTCCTAGCACCAAAATGATGGTTCAGCACCCTCTGTAACTCCAGTCACAGGGGATGTTCTGTCCTCTTCTGGCGTCCATGAACGGCGAGACATACAAGTGGTGCACAGTTATACACGAAGGCAACACACTCAAACACACTGAACAATCAATCAATAAATAAGAATTTAAAAAATAATAAATTAGCCATAAATATATGCCACCAGGGGTTTAAAAAATTCCACTACTATTTATATTTGCATTATTGACATATTTCATATTTGAATAAAACCATATTTAGTAACTTATTTGATACTGCATAGTGTACATAAATATGTTAATAAAATTTCCCTTTCCTATTACTCTTAATTGAATGGCATAATCACACGTCATACTAGTTATTTCTGCAGTGAACAATTCAAGGGCTTCCGTGTCCACAGAACTGTCAAACTATCACCATCATTAGTTCTAGAACAAACTTGAAATAATAGCCTGTCTACCTCTGCCTCCTAAGGTCTAAAACTGCAGAAGCGAACCAACATGTTCAACCCGTTTTTACTTTTAACTATCATGAATAATGCTGTTGTAAACACTGCAGCTATTACTGTGAGGACAAGAGAAACACACCTTTGTTTCTCTTGGGTATATACCTGGGGGTGGATCTATGTGATGCTGAAATCCTCTTTTACTGTCTTCAGAAGCCCATTTCTCGTGCTTGTCAGCAATGCTAAGCTACGATCTCCCCACATTTCTCTGACCTTGTTATTATCAGTCTTTCTGCAATGCCATCATATTATGGTCGGATTTGCACTTCTTTCATGACAAGAACAATATTGAACATCTCTTTTCTTTGCTTTATTGGCCATTTGTGTCTCTTCTTTTGAGAAATAGCCATACATATTACTTGCTCATTTTTAAGTGGGTCATCTTTTTTTATTTTTATTATGGTATACATTTTCTTTATATATAAACTAAGTCTATGCTCCTTCTAAGATATATGATCTGCAAATATCTTCTCTCATCCTGTGTGCCATCTTTCAGCTTTCTTAATGGTGTCCTTTGCAGCACAAAAGAGACCCTTTAATTTTGGGGAGGTCTTGTTTATTTTTCTTCTCTCCGGCAGTGCTTTTGATGTGAAAAGCACGATATTTTGATAAACTCTTTTAATCTGATGTTTTATATTGTTATTATTAGTGCATCATTATCCTTAATAGTAGCAGTAGTGATGACTGATATGCATTTTAAAAGTGCTTTTAGAGTATGTAAATTTAATTGTACTTGATAAATTGTCACTCCTCCCGACAGGTCTGAAATGTTCTTAAGGGAACAAATCATCCCTTCAGTATCTTAATAAAAGGATCCTAAAGCATCATGAACTTTTTATTACATTAGCATTTTCAATATGCATTCAGCCAGTGACTATTTATTAAGCCTTAACTATTGGCTTGGCATTATTTTCCACACGGACAACAGTGAGTGACACCATTGGTGCCTTCAGTGCCTTGTAAAAATGGTTTCTGAAGAAAACAAAAACTCTTCCGAAAGCACTCTATCACAGCTGGCAGGAAAATCGTATTGCTCCTTGACTTTTCTATGAGCTGATGCCCTCGCTCTTATTATGACATGGCATATCCCAGATGGCCGCTGCAAACTGCTTGCTCCTGTGCCAAGGTACAAGCGGGAAGCATTATCGCCTTGACTCTGAGTTTGTTTTGTGGTTTTCTTTGGAAATCCTAGCATCATTTAGAATTCATTTTCCCAATTGGCTTTATTTACAGAACAGTAATAAGATATTTCTCCATTATTAGCAGGAAAGGAAAAAAACGTGCTTATTTAGGGTTTTGGAAAAGTGCACATTTTTCTTAAAGGTATTTGGTGAAATGGATTGTAGGGATTTACAGATTCCTTTTTCTTAATTTGCCTAATTGGGTTTCAAGGCAAAAGGAGTTGAACCACATGTCTTCCTATAATAGAAGCTCTCGTCATACAACAGGAAAGGGATTCCTTAAAGAGGCTGCCATAGAGAAATGCAAAGTCCCAGGAGGCCTTGCAATGAATGAATGTATTTTGGAGGCCTCCTAAGCATCTGTCCATTTGTTTTCCTAAGTTTGATAACCTTGGCGTGTGGAACTGTGATGTAGTTTATGTCTGAATGTTTGTTGCCTATTCAGATTTATCATGCAGTCACTGAGAGGGCAAGATAAGCTCAAAAGTTCTTGTTTGGGAGACCCTTAAGAGAGAGATGCATTGTGGGTCACTGTTACAAATACTAGAAAGCTATTGAACAACCCTCCTTGATAGCTTCTATCTTAGTTAGGGTTCCCATAGCTGTGAAGGGACACCATGACCAAGGCAATACTTATAAGGACATAATTTAATTGGGGTTGGCTTTCAGTTTCAGAAGTTCAGTCCATTATCGTCATAGCAGGAAGCGTGACAGTGCACCTTCAGACACGGTGCTGGAGGAGTGAGTTGAGAGTTCTACATCTCTTTCTTTCTTTCTTTCTTTCTTTCTTTCTTTCTTTCTTTCTTTCTTTCTTTCTTTTTTTTTAAGATTATCACTTGGTTTTAGCTTTTCTATTTATTTATTTATTTATTTATTTGTTTGTTTGTTTATTTATTTATTCATTCCTGATGTTTACATCTCAAATAATCCCTTTCCGGTTACCCCATCACACTCCCCCATCCCTCTCCCGTTTGCCTCTATGAGGGTGCTTTCCCCACCTACCCACCAACTCCTTCCTCCACAGGACCAAAGGGCCTCCCCTCCCATTGCTGTCAGGCAAGGCCATCTTTTGCTATATATATATATATATATATATATATATATATATATATATATATATATATATATATATATTTGGAGCCATGGACTCCTCCCTGTACCCTCCTTGGTTGGTGGTCTAGCCCCTAGGAGCACTGGTTGGTCTGGCCAGCCAACACTGTTCTTCCTATGGGGTTGCAGTCCCCCTCTGCTCCTCCAGTCCTTCTACCAGTCCCCCCACTGGGATTCCCTAGAGCTCAGTCTGATGGTTGGCTGTGAGCATCCAACCACATCTGCATTGATCAGGTACTGGCAGAACCTCCCGGGGACCAGCCACACCACGTCCCTGTCAGCAAGCACCTCTTGGCAACAGCAACAGTGTCTGGATGGCTCTTCCTTGTCTTTCCACGCCATTCTCTTTGTTCTGAATGTCCTTCCACATCTGCCTTCTCAGCTTAGAGCACTTCCCCAGGGACCTCTTTCCTCAGTCAAGTCTTCCCAATTTCCATTCCTTCCAGCAGACACCATCAACTTTTCCTGCGAAGTACCCCAGCAGTGCTCTGCCTACTTGCCTGCCCCTTTGTGTTTATTTACTCAGTGTATGGGTTCTTACGTGAAGGTTAGAGGATGACTTGAGGAGTGGGTCCTGCCTTTCTCCTCCCACAGGTTGGTTTCAGGCATTGAACTCAAGTTGCAAGGCTGAGGGGCAAGCACCCTTCTGTGCTTGGGCCGATTTCCTTGTCCTGCCTATTTCTCTTAAAGTGTATACATATTTGAATGTGTGCTTTCCTTGGAGGCCAACCGGCCCACCTATAATTGAACTCCACAGAGAACTGACATGGATTTTTGCCTTGGCACCTAATACTAAGTAATAGCCAGGCAGAGATAAAAACAAATGTGCATCTGCAGAGTTAAGTATTAGGATTTCTGTCATAGTTTGAAGTGTGAGATATCTTCTCAAACGACACATGTTTTGGAGACCTGGTGCCAGCTTGTGATACCAAACACTGAGAGGTGCTTGGGTTCTGACAGGTTAACCTACTGGTAGAGTCATAATGATGTGACTTTGGATGATAGTGGAAGTTGGAGGTAGGGCTTAGACGGAGGAAGTAGATCCTCAGAGCTTATCTTCAAATGGTCTTTTGTGTCAAGGAATCTTCTGAGGTTCTGTGTCTCTGGATTACGTTGCTGACGTCAGGGCCTGCCTTCTCTGCTAAGGACACATTCCCGTTGAATTCCTTTCTCCCCAGCCCATGCTCAGTCACCTTAAAGAGCACTAGACAAACACTTGTCTATTATTTTAAAATCCCCTCCCTGTGTCAAACCAGATCAATCTTTACTTGTGGGTGTAATTGTTCCTCTTGCCTTACTCTATTAAAGGTAATTTCTTACAGAAAAGGTGTGTGTGTGCGTGTGTGTGTGTGTGGGGGGGAGGGAAACCACTGTTGAATCCTCCCATATTAGATAGAAAAAGCAGCTGGCTTTGCAGAGCGATGATGCATAGAACATTATTTTATTTAACATTTCTAACAACCGAGGGAGGTGTTTAGATTCCTGCTTTACTAACAGAGAAACTAAAAAGATCATAGGAGTTGAAGACTCGACTTTAACCATTTGACTATTAAGGGCATGTTGGGATGGACCCCAGTTGCCTGATGCCTAAATGATGTGGGATAGCAAGAAAAGTAGAATCGAGTAGTGATAGCGGTTCAGGAAATAATCCCGATGGAGGGGGGAGGGAGAACCAAAAGAGTAGAAAAGACTGAAGAAGATGCTCTTTGCTGGAATCTTTTCCTTTCCGTAGGAGAAAGGCCAGTGGATAGCTGATGATTTAGCAGGTGGTATCCTCTTAGCTCTTAGGGGTGAAGTTCATGTTGAGGACAACCGTTGGTTGACAGTCTTCAGTATATATCCTTAACACAACTATTTTCTGCTTGTCACCCATCTTCAGTGAATACTTTATTTTGAATGGACAGCTATGGGATTCAAAACTGGGACAGGGCCACTAGGAAGGCACCATGATGCATTCCTATAATCCCAGCACTCACAGGCTGAGGCTCAGAAGTTCACAATCCAACTGGCATATGTAGCCATACCTCATCTCAAGAAGAAAGCAAAGAATAACTTAAAAAGAAAGGGCCAGAAATATTTCTTATGTGAACATAAGAAGCCTGTCGCAAATAAAATTGAAATTTCCTTCTTTTTCTGTTTGGTCTCACCTGGCACTGAACCGCTGATTTATAAGAAACTGCAATGCTTGCCACTCCTTCCACGATAACTATTTGCTTCAGTCCTGTCATCATCATGCCCTGTTCACGTCTGATGTGGCTTTTCTTCACATGCACATGCCTTTGTTTCAATGCTATGTCCTCATGTAAACTTTTTATTTGTTAGCTAAATTCCGGTTTTGTGACAATTGTGCAAAAAAGTCAATAAAAATTTGAGCTGCTTGCTGCCCATCCTACTGTCTCTAAGATGCATTTCTGCTTGGGAGATTTTTTTTTCTTTTTGACTGTGAAAAAAAAAACCCACATAGCTGCAGACCTTTGAACTTTGGCACATTATAAGTTACTTAAAATGTTTTATGGAATACTTGTGGAAAGTCGTATCATGATTGAAAGCTAAGTGTCAGTGAAATTAATGTGCTGTCCGATCCCACGCTGGTGCACCTCCTCACTCCCCTCGGTTTCGCAGGCTTTTCTTTCCTGAGGGAGCAGAGGTCTGGAAGGCACCTCTGAGGCGTTGTCATGAACTTAAACCTGGTGTCCAGATTCTTGGCTAGGCTCGGCGAGAGACACCTCAATAAATACTGGACGGCTTTTCTTCCGCCCGATCTGCGGACGCTTGGCAGAAGCGTTGATGACAGTTGTAAGAACATGATGCACAGCAGTGTTCTTCACAGCCATTTAATCCGTGTCATCAGATCCCTAGAAACCATGATTAATAGCAGCACTTGAGTTCATCCTCAAGTTGTATATTTGGCAATGGTGAACTTTGATCTGCGTCTTCACTTTAAAGGATCATTTTGACACAAACTTTTCCTCTAGTACTTCTATCTCATTAAGGCCCCCACAAATACCAGAGGGGAGGATGTTTAATTCCATTTCTGCTGGCTATGTGTTTCTTGCACCATTTTTAGCCCGTTGGGTAAAGGATGGGGAGCACATCTTGTCCAGACATTGGCAATCAGTCTTTCATAAGAACAAGCTCATTCCGGAGGGAACCAGTACAGGCTTCCCAAGGTCAGTTTTGATAAAGGAAGAATGGGAGATGAGTTCTATGGGGAATTAAGGGTCTGTGATTTAGTCTCAAGTGGGATTATTCTTCTTTCAAAAAAGTTATCTGGGCAAAAAAGTTATTTTCTTATTTTTATCCATTCTCTATCCTTTACACTTCAATATAAATGATATATTATTTTCTTTTTTTTATTCTCTCTCAAGAGTATTATTACTCATTTATTATAGAAAATGAACCACACACACATTTTTACATTTCCTGATGGCCATATTAAAAAAAGGAAAGAGGTGAAATAAATTTCAGCAGTGTACTTAGCCAAGTATATTCAAATTTAATTAGTATAAAACATATTAATGAGAGTGGGTTTTTTTTTTTTACATAGTTTTGCTTTTTGAACTGAAAACATTTGTAGTTTGAGCTCCAGGGACACTTGCAGCATAGACAGTTTGAATAATAAAATTTTCAACATAGTCCTTTTTAATCAATAAAGTTGTGTTTCTTAAGAAAAACGATTTATATTGTTGCCAGTTCTTTAAAATTTGAATTTGATTTAATTAAGATTGAGTAAAAGTAAGAATCAAATTCTGTAATTATACATTTTAAGTACTCAGTAGCCAAATGGATGCCATGTTGGGTATTAAAGCAATAGGGTCTAACCTTCGACTTCTGGGAGGTAGGCAAGAGGCCAGGCAGTGCTTCTTACGGTTTGGGGAGTTGCTTGGACTCCGGCAAGCAACAACTTGTAAGGAGTTTTCCCATGTCTAGAACTGTTTTTGTTTGTTTGTTCATCTATGGTTCCTAACTCCACTTAAATGTTTACATAAATATAACATATACACACCTACAACATGGACTTGAATGGAAGAATTCTCACAAGACTTCAACCATAGAAGAAGAGTTACAGGCAAAGTAATAGTTGCTGAGAGAGAGAAAAAAAAATCAGGCTTCTCCAGGAACGAGTCCCTTAATAGGTTAACCAATGCCCAAAAGTTCAGCAAGTCAGAATGATCTCAAATGATCTCAGTAGGTGAGTGTGTGTGTGTGTGTGTGTGTGTGTGTGTGTGTGTGAAAAATGAAAGGTCATGAATTTGAGAGGGACATGGCAGGAATTGGCGGGAGAAGGAAGAAGAGAATGATTTAAATACATTATTCATGTGTGAAATTCTCAAAGATTAAATTAAAAAAATGTAAAAAGAAAAACCTGGAACATGGTATCATTGGGAACTCTTCAGAAATATTAGCCATTATTGTGAGCTCATTTACCTATGTTGATGATATGAATATCAGATCCTTGAAGTTATAGAATAAAACTGATGGATCATACCTGATGTCTATCATGGTAATGGAATAGTATCTAATCTTAAAAAATAATTTATTTATCCATATACATAGCAAATGCTTGTGATTCAGGATGGGTTTTCCTATAAAGACAACCCTTGAATGATTGTTCAAGAAAAGAAAATTTCGCTGGGTGGTGGTGGCGCACGCCTTTAATTCCAGCACTTGGGAGGCAGAGGCAGGCAGATTTCTGAGTTCATGACCAGCCTGGTCTACAGAGTGAGTTTCAGGACTACACAGAGAAACCCTGTCTTGAAAAAAAAACCAAAAAAAAAAAAAGAAGAAGAAAGAAAAAAAAAGAAAAGAAAATTTCTTTCATATACTGCCAGGGGCATAGACTCAAAGTTTGGGTCTATTGAGCATGCAATAGAAGTTTTGACTAGAAAGAGTTGGGCAGGTGGTTCTCAGCAAGTGAAGTTGCCAGGAACTGGTGGCCGACTAGTAGAACAGGTATGAGCACTGCCGATTTCCTAGTGTGTGGTTGGTCCCTGGAGGCTGACACTTCAGTCTTAGCCTGAGTCTTCTCTTAATGGCCTCTTTTTGGTTTCTCTTTTGCCACATGGTTTTAGATGCAATCCAGGCTCTGCAAGAAAGCCCCATACTAAGGGTTTAGACTAGAAGACAAGATAACTTTTGATGGAAATATGCCTGGCTTGCATGATGCAATAATTTAATTAATGATGTTCAAAGTACTAAACTACCATAAGCTCTAACAGTTACAGGACTCCATGAAGAGAATTGAAGTAATGGAAATCCAATAAAAAATAAAGTCGAGTTGGCTTAGATAGGGGGAAAGGGAGATATCAAAGAGAAGGCTGGGCTTGTCTGTTTAGTTGACCTACCATAAACTTCAAGAAAAATCTGCTGGGCTCCAACACCATCTTTCATCCTGAAGCGAAAATAGGCTGGATGAGGAAGATTATCACTGTGGCTTCTAGAGACTATGATTTGTTTCTGCTGTTACTGAGTTTATAAAAAGAAAGCTGTACGCTCCCAAATGACTCATTTATGGGCTTCCACATTGGGGCTCTTCTCTAAGATTTTACAGCATGTGAACGTAAATTGTCCCATCAGGATGACTGTCACTTTTAGGGGCTGAGTAAAATGTAATATTTCATGAAGATCATGACCACACTGAAGTTATTTTTGATACCCTTTATTCTGTTGGTATATTTGGCTTCATTTTTAGGTACAGAGGTTATTGGTGTGAAAAATGAGTAGGTTTTTTTTCTATAAGTTTTTTTTTTTTCCGAATTTGGTGTTCACATCTGCTCTCTTATAGACAAGTGTCTTTCCTGCATGAACATCCTGAGGTTTTCTGCTGACCTATCAGAAATGAGGAGACAGTTAAGCACCCATGGATTGAGCTGAAAAGTGTCACAGATCTGGGAGGTCCCATCACTTCCTTCTTGGTGCTATAGGGAAACAAAACCCTCCACCATCCCTAGATTTGAGCAGAGGCTGTGACTCAGCTAAGTGCTCACATACAGGCTGCACTTCGTCCTATAGGGTAGGAGAAGAGGAAGGAGAAGGGATAGAAATGAACTGAAGTCTTGAGGCCTGGTTTCTCCCATCCTGGTTGTAATTGGTCAAGGCTGCTATATGAGCGGCATGTGACTACCAACAGGTCAGTCAGTGGGAGTCTGAAGTGCCTGCCCTCACATCCCACCGACCTCTTCTACTCAGAGTGCTTTCTCCATACCTTCATTTCTGAGGATTAAATCCAGGGCCCCATGGATGCCAGGCAAACCTTCTCCCACAAAGCTATACCCCTGGTCCTTTCTTTCCCTTTCCTTAAGGTGTAGGGTCTACAACAGTATTTGCTGTTGGGTGCTGCTCCTGGATGGGTTTTGGAAATATACAAACTTAATATATGTACAAAAAGTGAAAATGAAGGATAGTTTTATTCATTAAAATATAACAAAATTTTTTGAGAAACAAAAGAACCAGGAAATCCAGGAGAGAGTCTGGCTTAGTGAAGGTGGGGGAAAATGTCTATGACATGAAAGAGGGAAATTTGTTTTCAAATTCTGATGGCTTGGGTTGTGAGACAAGCACCTTTCGTATGAGACGCAGGGAGAGGATCTTTAAAAGAACATAAATATGAAGCTTTGTGTCAAGTACCATTCTAAAGGTATCACATGACAGACACTTTTTCCCCCCCAACAAGCCTCTAAAATGAATTCTATTGTTCTGGTATGTGTCATATGTGTATAGGCACCGAGGAGCACAGAGAGATTAAGGTGCCTAAGGTTACACAGCCAACAAAGAGCAAAGTCAAGATTTGCACCCAAGGGTCTGGCGTAGGCGTCCAAGCACCTTGTCATCACCCTTCTGACCTATGACCTTTACCATGTTATAAGGTTCTGGGGCTCCGGAGTCTGTCAGCAGTTAGTGAGACTCAGTAGTTGGTGGGCTGCAGTACCATATCCTTTCTCTGTCCTGGACACTTTCTGTTACGTTCTAGAGAGGGGTCGGGAGCTACTTGAGCACTGTGCTGCTAACAACAGATACCCTTAATTTTCACGTGTGGTATGTTACGTTCTGTCTCCCTCTCTCCCTCTCTCCCTCTCTCCCTCTCTCCCTCTCTCCCTCTCCCTCCTCCCTCCCTCCCTCTCTACCTCTCCCTCCTCCCTCCCTCCCTCCCCCCTCAAACACACACACACACACACACACACACACACACACACACACACACACACACACACACGATTAGTTTTCAACTTGCCTATTGCCCCAAACTGCGGGCATACATTCCTTGGGAATTTCTTGCTGGGAACGGGCATGCCCAGTTTTCACAGTTAACCAACATTACTTGTTTTATACTCGTTTGCAGCAACTGCCTACCCAGACCTTGGCACGACCCCACAGAGACGGCCCTGTGGATAGAAAAAGACTGTCCGGGAGTGTCTGTCCAATTCTGCCACTGAGCGCGGCCCTCCACAGTGGCTGAGGAGAAAGCATGTGAGTCAAAACACATGCGCTCTTGAGTGCAGCCCGTTCCCCCCCTCCCCTGCCTCAGCTCTGTGAAATCAAAGTTTGAGGCACCACGGGAGCTCTTTTAAAATGTCCCCGGCCAGCTTTGCTGCAGCCCAGATGTGGTTCCAGTCCTCGGCTGCAAGCTCCCATCTTCGCATGACCTGACCGCGCGCCTGCAGCCCCGCCTCCTCCACTGGCACTGCCTCTGTCCATGTTGCAGATGCCACAGCTCATTTCTTTGAAGTCTGTATGTTTTTTTTTTTTTTTTTTTTTTTTTTAAAACACCCCTTTCGACAGTTTTGGCCCAGCTTCTTATTATATAAGCTGATCTGTTGGAACATCTGTCACCGTGTGGCTTCAGCTCTCATCCTCCGCCGGAGTGTAATAACTTGACGTTAATAAATAATGAGGCAGTGGTGAGTTTAACACATATATTATGAGGCGTCGAGGCTAAAATGGCAGACTTTCATCTTCCAGGAAGACCAGCTGAGATTAAACAAACAAGGGGAATGCAGCTAGGGCCCAGAGGAACACTTCCAGCCATTGTTCA
Source organism: Apodemus agrarius (assembly GCA_964023405.1). Classification (NCBI taxonomy): domain Eukaryota; kingdom Metazoa; phylum Chordata; class Mammalia; order Rodentia; family Muridae; genus Apodemus; species Apodemus agrarius. The sequence continues at coordinate 91,084,232 of OZ030012.1, read as the reverse complement.
CTTATGAAATGACAACGGTCCTCACATAAATGATTGTTGCTTTGTGTCCAGCTTGTGTCCAGCATCAGTGAGAAAGGCTGAGGCTTCAAGGTTGAAGAGACATTAACACAATAATTCTCATTCCGTACCTTTTGGGCTACCAGTTCTTTGAACTCACTCTTCCTTCCAGAGAAAAGCATTTTCTTAGTAGTCTCATGTTGCCTCCTTCATGAAGAATAAACGCTACCATGATGCTAGACGCTTCAGTGATTGGCACCTGGGACTCTCCCTGGCACGGCAACTCTTGGCACGTTGTTCCTCTGTAGAGTTGCTCTGAGTAGCTGGCATGTGGATGTGCTTGGCTGGATGCTAGCGAATGCCCTTTGGGAAAATAGAAAGAGGAAGAATCTGGTTATTTCTTGGAATGAAACCCAATATTTTTTTAAATTTGAATTTATTTCCATTTATTTGTCTCCAAAGATAACCTAAAATCAAGGCAAACACACCCAGAGAAACGGTAAGTGGAATGTGTTCCCCCGGCATTTGTTCTTCAATCTTCAGACACTAAAATTGCACACTCTTGCCTGAATTTATGTGCCCTAGACTGCCTATCTTTCACCTCATAAATGCTCTCTTAAGTTAGGGACAGCTCTGTCTGGTTTAGCCGGTACAATCCAGTTTTGTGTCATGCATCCTGAAGCTTAATAAATATTTAATGGGAGAGGAAACAGTGCGGGAAGTGAGGTCGGCCGGTATTATTTCCCATTCAGAAATGGGGGAGTGAAGGAGCACTGCCTGAAGCCCGTTGGCGGAAGATGGCGGAGTCCCTAGATGGCGCCTGCTTTCTTCGGTTTAGGGAGTGGGACTCAGCACCGATGTTTTTCTGGGAGCCGACATTTTAAGGTGAAGACGGTATAAAAGTCAAAAGTAGTAACTGAAATAATGAGAAGATCAGCCCGAGCCAGCAGGTACCCGGCAAAGTGAAAAATGGGAGTGAGGGGCACTTCTTTACAGGAAGTCAAGCCCAGTGACTCCTCTGCTGGTCCCTTTAGGGAGTGTTTCTGCAATGGCTGACTCGGGTTATGGGAAAACTGACTTTTACCCTCTTGGCAACAGTTCTACACATTCTGGCAATAAGTTATTAAATATAAAGACCATGATGTATCACAGACTTGATCACAAAACCTTCTCCTGCCCACTCTTATCTCTACAGTTGACTTGTGTGAAGAAAACACATCCATTATCTTCACAGAGCTGACAGCCCCCCCACGTTTCTGTATCTCTTTATACTTTCCATATAGGTTCTTAATAGAAACTGAGTCGTTTTTTACTATAATCCTATCCATAAACACTATCATATTATGCAAATATGGATGTCATTTTCTCCCTGATCCTATATATGTATTAGTTAGCTTAATGTGCCTACTTGCAGACAACTAAACTATGGATAATGTTCATATTCACTTTTATCCTTGGAGTGTGTTAAAATGGTCCCAATGAGGAAGAATTGTTGAGCTGTTGATATACCCGTGATTCAGCCTGTTCACTTCGTCACAATTCTGTTACCAATCCATGACATAATAACTCAAAAACAAGAGCAAAAAGATTGAAAAAAATGTCAGTGTATTGATTTAGTTATTTATACTTCTCCCTCCTTTTTCTTACTGCCAGCACTGCAGGTTTTCTTTTGGGAATTGTTTGTTTTTGCAGACATCTTCATAGCTCTCAAAAAATCGTGGGAATACTTCTTATGGGAGAAGAACCTTGGTGTATATTAGAAATTCCTTAAAGTACCTTAGTTTTTCTTCTTATTCCTCAGCTCATCTACTTAAAGTACAAATAAAATCCTAGAGGTGGAAGAGCTGCTTTTGTGAGCGCCCATATTAAGACAAGTAAAGGGCAAAAGTGAAGATTTGAGTCCGTTGCCAAGGGCTGTACATGCCAAACTGTGGATTCTGGGCTTTTCCCAGAGGGCAGAGACCCTGGAAGACTCTGCATAGAGTGGAGTTGGGGAGCAGCTGTAGAGAAGGGATACTCTTTTATCAAACAATTCGTTGGGTTTATTTTGCTTGTGTGTACGTGTGTGTGTGTGTGTGTGTGTGTGTGTGTGTGTATGTGTGTATGTATGTATGTATGTAGGTATGTATGTATGTATGTATTTATGTGGGTTCATGCCTTACAGCACACTTGGTAGATGGTCAGTCCCTGAGTGATAAGCATTTAGTTATTGCTGTCTGTGGGGTGGGCTTGGAAAGTGAGGTTGTTGTTGTTGCCATTTCAGTGGACAAGCCAACCAGGAGAATCTATAGGCATCTAACAGATGGATTTTAAAAAGTGGTTCATGCTTTGAGCCCACCAACTTTGTGACATCTCTCAAACAGAAACTAGATTCCTAAGTGTCAGGGCAATACAAATGAGGTTCTAAAATGGTCGCTGGATCTGTTACAACTTCCAAGTACAGCTGGGAAAAAAAAAGTTGCAGAGGAAGGTCTCTATGTGTTTGGAAAAGTAAGAACCATGTTGGGAAGCCCCGAATTCATCTGTCTGTCTCTTTTTACTCTGATAAAAGAGGCCAGGATTGATTTAGTCCCAAGTGTCTTTCGGGTGATGATGGAGGAAAATTGTGTGTGTGTGTGTGTTTGTTTGTTTGTGTGTGTGTGTGTGTGTGTGTGTGTGTGTGTGTGTGTGTGAGAGAGAGAGAGAGAGAGAGAGAGAGAGAGAGAGAGAGAGAGAGAGAGAGAGAGAGAGAGAGAGAGCTCTTGCTTTGACTTAAAACCGTCTGAAAAGCGTGGAGGGCAAGGTGTACCATCTGTGAGGAGGGAAGTGATCTTACCCATCTTTTCCTAGGCTAGGATAGGGGATATTTTTGTAACAGAATTATGTACAGATCAAGCCAATAAACCTGAAGCTCAGAGGATGATGAAGAGCTCCGAGAACTCACAAGATTAAGATGAAGTGCCACTCCACAGCCCTAGAGAGTGAAATAAATACCTTCTAATATCCAAGTATCTGTGGTTTCCCAGGCTTCATGCCTCATTGCCGAATGAGAACAATTGGAAAATCGGATGTCCATTTATACATCAACACTGGTTTGCCTCCAGTGGAATGAAGGATAGTGCCCCTCCCTAGATCACGCCTTGTTGATTGCCTGGCTGACCCAAGCACCAATCCATCAGAAGTCTGTTTCCCAAACTCAACGGCTTCCAAATGCTGTGGAGCTAGAAACACTTCTCTTCAATTGTATGTATGTATGTATGTATGTATGTATGTATGTATTTATTTATTTTTGGTCTTGGTTGTAGAGGGTTTCTTCTCCCTCTCTTAGGGCCCACGTATACCAGAGGGCTAAGCATTGAGATGTTTCATCTTGAATATAATGGTTGCTAATATGGAAACTCACTCTTCTCCTGTACCCACGAATACCATCGTCATGGCGTTTGAATGATATATCTGTGGTATGTAAATGCATTGGTGTTTTTTCTAGTTACGACATCTTGCCCTTTTCCTGACATAGAGCTTCTGTGGGGGCAGAACTTGAGTCACTATGGGATGGGGAAGATAATGTATAATTAAATGATGATTGAGTTCTTCATCTCCGAAACCCACCACAGTATTCTTGAAATAAAGCAACTGTTCTTGCCTAGTGGACAGAAAAAAAAATACAGTAAAGCTTTAAAGAAATTGAAGGCCTAGTCCAGAGACAACTACTGGGCAGATTCAAACAGTAGCACAGATTAGTGACGTTTCCTCTGTGAGGAGAATGGACTGGGTTTCGTGGCTTGGATGTTCTCACTTATTACCTATGGGGGAACACCACTACTCACCTTAAAATCAAATAGGACACACTCTGAAATACCTCTGCAAGGATGTATGGAATAATGTATCTAACAATTATATATTAGATACTTGATTTTGCCCTGGCTTTTAATCAGAGATGCATGCTATTTTTAGCTATTTTTAACTTGATGAGTTTCCTCTGGCTTGTCTTGTCTTACATAGATGACAAAATCCTCTGCAAGAGAGGGAAAATCAAGAAAAGTTGATAGTTCACAGAACTTAAATTACCCTGAGCTTTTGACTTTCTGCTATGTCCTGAGTTACCAAATTATGCCTATGACATTTTGTAATAGTTTTTTTCTTTAGTTTCACAATCATAGAAATAAATCAGTTGCTTTCTCTGAAACATTCATATAAGAACTCTGGGACATTTTAGAGTGTCCTTATATTTTGCAGTATAAACAACCTTGGGGGTGGTTCCCTCACATTTCTAACTCTCAGGCTGCTAATCTTTACAAGATGTTGATAATATCCTGTACTTCACAGAGATGCTGCAATGTTAAGCCATCGTGTAAACACAAAGCTCTGTGACAGTTCCAGGCACAGAACCAGCCGTGTGCATTCACAGCACCACTGTATTACATGCGAGAACACTCCTCAAAGACGTTTGATGACAGTAGATGTGAGAAAGTGTTGGTGAAGTTCCCTGGGCTACTTGATTTAGCCAAGAAGAGAAAAGCTCCCATTATGTCAAGTGTGTAGCAGTATTAATTATGTCCAGGACCACTGTATTTTTATCATGAAGGAGTATTTATTTGCATGTGAATTTCCATTTGAGCCCTTATAAAGTGACCTTTATTTAAAATTATGTAGATTATCTGAGATGCTAGGATATCTGACAGTCTTACATATTGGAAGGGAAGATACTTCCAATTGCTATTAATTGCTATTATTAGCAAACTTTATTGCATGTTGTGCAACATTATTGCACTTTCTTTGGTCCAGTATCTGCATTTAAAAAAAAGTAGAGATAAGTCTTAGAGGCTTTATGTTCACCTTCTTCTTACTTTCTTTTATTGTGCGCATTGGAAATCCTCTAGACAGGTAACATATCCATTAGCTGGACCAGACCTGTCCTTAATGTTCCACTGTATGATATCAAAACAGGAAGCCAGAAACTATGAAATCCAAAGGGATTTATATCTGAATATTCTGTTGTTTTGCCAGTATTAGTGATTCAGCCTAAGCTAGATTTCTCCAATTTTTTACAGTGTTTTTAAAGGACCACTGGCTTAGTGTTTGATTGCTGTCATCAAACCCCAACATAACCAGCTTGAAATCATGGGGAGCTGGTTTTGGCTCACAGCTTCAGAAGGTTCAGTCCTCGCCAGTTAAGTTCACTGTTTCTGGGTTGTGGTAAGTTAGAATATCATGGCCACAGGTCAAAATGAAGTGAAGTTGCTCATTGTATGACTTCTAGAAGCAAAGAAAAAAGATAGATGCAGCCTTTGATGACGTGTCCCTGCCGATCAACTTCCTCCAATTTGACCACCACCTCCAAAAGTTTCTGACAACTTCTAGTATGAAATTATAAAGTCATCAGTCGATTAACTCACTAATTCATAGGTACAAAGTCAGACTGCTCATGGCCCAATTATCCATCAATGATTGGATCTATCTGCTGGGGTCCAGCCAAGCCTTCAATACATGAGTCATTTCGGGGAGAGCACTTCATACTTAAGCCATAACAATGGAATTATTTGCTTCTAAAATTGCATTGATAGTAATTAAATTTTTTCTACTCAAGAATCTGTATATTTTAGTTCAGAAGTGGTGACAAGTCTTTTAAAGAGAAATGCCCAAACATGGTGGTCATCTTTGACATCAAATTATAGTTAGGAAATTCAAGTTCATCACTTTTGGATGTGAGAGATATTTTCAGGGCCTTAATCATAGATTTGTCTTTTCTTTCTTTCTTTCTTTCTTTCTTTCTTTCTTTCTTTCTTTCTTTTCTGAGACAGGGTTTCTCTATGTAATCCTGGCTGTCCTGGAGCTCACTCTGTAGACCAGGCTGGTCTCAAACTCAGAAATCCACCTGCCTCTGCCTCCCAAGTGCTGGGATTACAGGCGTGCGCCACCATGCCCGGCTTAGATTTGTCTTTTAATAGGATATATAAATAAAAAATGTTTTAGAAATGAATAAATAGGACCAATATGAGTGAAGACAATCACACATTTGCCGAAGTGCACCATGGAAATGATAGTCTTTTCTCCCAAAAGAAGATGACTTTCATGAAAAGTGCCCTAGTTATAGCAAATAAGAAAAGTTTATTTTATTTTATTTTTTTGCAAAACAAGTGAAATATGATAAAATAAGAGTTTTGACATTGTATTAACCTGGGTTCTTTAGAGTCACAGAATGTATGGGCAGTCTCTATGTAGTTAGGGAATTTGTCGATGACTTACAGTCTGTAGTCCAACTCCCCAACAATAGTCAGCAGCAGCTGTGGATGGAAGTCCAAGGATCTTGCAGTTGCTCAGTCCCACGAGGCAAGCCGGCAAGGAAGACTCAGTCTTCCTTCTTCCAATGTCCTTATATATGTCTCCAGTAGAGGGTGTAGCCCAGATTAAAGACTGTAGGTCTCCAGCAGAGGCCCAGATTAAAGGTGTGTATCTCCATGCCTTTAATCCCAGATGATCTTGAACTGGAATCCATAGCCACTATGCTTCAAGATCTCCATGCTAAGATCCAGCTCAGAAACTTATATCTCTGAGCCTCCAGATTAAGATTATAGGTGAGCCTTCCAATTCTAGATTGTAGTTCATTCCAGATATAGTCAAGTTGACAACCAGGAATAGCCACTACAGACATTCATTCTGTTATCTTTGGATCTTTAAAAGTCAATCTTAGGAACAACTCACCAAGTTCTAATAGTTGAGGAGGTCCAGATATTTTTGACACAGGTCATTAGATGACATACATGGATATGTGAAAACAGGGGTGGTTATGATAAAAGCGTATGTGAGAGTTGGTTATGGTGACACACACCTGTATGCTCAACACTCTGAAGGCAGGCAGAAGCTAGCTGATCTCGAGTTGGAGGCCAGGCCAAGCTACAAAACAAGACCGGGGTCAGTAAACAACAGACAGCCATGTGATGTCCACAGTGGTGACAAAAAGTACGGAATAATCAGGTCTGAAACAATTAGGTTAAAAATAAACAGGAGGTGTTAGCCTGTTAGCGGGGATTACTTCCCGGTCTGTAATAACATGAAAGCATCAACTTTAATATAAACAATATGTGTTTGTCAGTTATAGGCCAATAAACCTGGGAAGAATCCAGTACCATCATTAACTCCAAGTAAATAAATAAAATGCATATTCAGTGAAATAATGAATTGGTCGAAAATTAATATTCTCAATTAGTATTTTAAATAGGGGAGCATGTTCGTTTCATTCTGTCTTTGCGCTTTTCAGAACTGAACTACTTCCGGGTTATAGATGCCCACTGATCACCAGCAGGGGCAGATCAAGTACTCTGTGGAGGACCATTTCCTCAACTAACTCTACAGATAGCAGAGAGTAAGGCTAAACCACAAATTAACATTCAAAGGTACAGACATACCAGAAGACAAGTGCAGGGAAGAAGAGAGACCAGATTCAGACTGCTGGGAACAGTCACACTTGAAACATTTAACAAAACGAGGCATGTGGCAAACTGAGAGGAGCAGGTAATGGTTATAGCCGAAAATTTGAAGCAATTCAGTTTTAGAAGCATGTGTTGCAATTCTTACAAAGATCCAATGGATGATTAAAACACACACACACACACACACACACACACACACACGACACAATGAGAAAAGAGTCAGTGCTTAGGAAAATTCTGTGCTACTCAGAAGACAGCAAGAGCGGCGATGTGAAGCATGATAGGGCGGTTGAGTTGTGTAGAAGATGGACACAACCGTACACATACTCACGAGGGGTCCTGGAAGAGACCGAAGAAGGAACGGAAGAAATGTGCAGCAAAGGAACTGTCACGAATTCCACAAACCTCGTAAGTAATATGACTGTACATTTCAGTAAGTAAGGTATAACCCAATCAGGATAAAGAAAAAGAAAGCCATCATTTTAAAATAAATGCATCAGGGAAAAAAATTCAAACCACAAGACAAGAATCAAGTTCAGAAGGCAGTCGGAGGAAAGGGAGCAGCTGAGAGTCAGACAGCAGAAAGACAATGGGTTTCTAGCCAGCATCAGAAGCCTTGCGGTCTGGTTGTTGAAGTGCTACCAGGAGACAAACACTGACGTTGTCCTCAGTGTCTCCATCCTTCAAGAGTGAGAGCGCAGAGCCAGGCTTGGCAACACCTACATTCTAAAGCTGAGACGGGAGCATGGTGAGTTCCAGTCTTTTGGTGATAAAAGCTAGGATCTGAATGTTCTCCACACAAAGGAACGCTATCTGTCTGAAAAGACAGGTGTGCCAATTACCCTGATGTGATCATTACACCTTATACACAGAACTTGAAATATATAGTACCACAAGCATCGTGTGTCAATTAAATATGAGAGTATTTTCAAAGTCTCCTGAGATAGTATGTGGTACTGTGTGATATTTTCTACCCCCACTCTCCCCATCTTATCAAAAAGCCACCTATTGTAGCCTATTTAATTGATTATATATTCTAATAGCAACCACCTGAAGTTTGGAAAATATCATTTTAGACCAATCTTTTAATGTAAGGAAAGAAAAAAAAAACCAATCCAGAAGCTTAAAGGCACCTTTTGGTTTTGTTCCCCTCTTAGGATGAGCTGTGTACCTATGTTTGAGTGGACGAAGGACACACATGCCATGCCCATGACTGCCTTGTCTGTTTCCTTCTGCCAGGCCCTGGCTAAGCTCCCTAGAAAATAGGGCCTAGGGCCGAGGCCCCCAGAGCCAGTGGCGGTCTTAGGAGTTCTTGTTCAGGAATGCCGGGACTTGAAGACTGACTGCATTTTTTTTCTACTATGCAATTTGGTCTCAAGGAAACCAAGCCGGGACAGAATGTGAGGTGAGTTCGGCCTTGCCCCTTCATTTATCTTCCTTTAATCAAACAGACTAAACGTTTTCATTGGAGAGAGATGGTTGTTATCCTTGGCTTTCTTGTGTCTCCAGAGGTATTTTTCTTAGGAATGTGTTAATAGCTGCAAAAATCTTAACACGTCTTCAAGTGCCTCTCATGTTAGGAGATTCCTCTCAGTTGTGGGAAAAGGGGCTGTCAGTTAGCCCTGTACTGAAGCAAAATCAAACTGTTTCTGACAGGTCGATTAAGTTCTTCAAATGGCCTGTCTTTAAGCAGCGTGCAGCTGCAAGGTTCAGAAGGAGAGACACTTTTCTTGCCAACCCTGATTTCTTCAGACATCTTTCACTTCCAAGGCAGTTAGGCCCAAGGAATGGCTAACTTCAGACCCGGTGGCAACCAGATTCTGGAGTTTCCAATTTCAATGTTCTGTCTGTCTCACATGCTGTGCTCGCCAGTTTTCTCTTTGGTTTGGTTTGAAGAGTCGGGGACAATTAAATATCAATTTACGAAATAAATAGGAAGTGCATTGTATGGAAATCAGTTTCAGAGGAAGGTAGAAGGCAAATGCTCAAAGGAAGGAAGGGGGTTCCCACACGTAGCAATTTGCTTTGGTTACCCTTCTCAAGTCTATTTTTAATGGAATTAAAAGATAGGACCGTGTATCGCTACAGAGATCTATGAGTGCAACTGGAATAATTACTCTAGGGATTTTTTATCATATGATCGGAGCATCTGACTTCTGCTAAGGTTGAAAATTGCTTTGTGTTGTACTGGGGGGTGGAACAGATTTGCTATTGGAATCAAGGGCGATCTGCTGGCAAATGCCTCTCTGTGCCTAGAGGGAGCAGCTAAGCAAAGCCTTTCTTCCCCTGAAGGCTGCTTGAGACTGTCTGTCCCTTCCTGTTCAGGTATTAGCATGCTTGTTTCCTGACACCTACCCTGCTCCTTCTCCTCCTTTTTCCTTTTGAGGGAGAGGGGCAAGAATAGAACGTGGTGAATGACAGCTTTGCACAAAGCAAGTGTCTCTTCCATTCTTAGAGGACATTATTTTTGTGTTCCTTTGGAAGTACATCAATCACTTAGAAGTATGATTCAGAGAGCAGTTCTGGAACCACCTGGGGACAGTGTGTTCACCAGCTCAGTGAGAATCACTCCAGGCTGTGGGCCTCGGAACTGCAATTTTGTCTTCATTATATACCAAGAACTGAGCACGGTGTTTACTGTCTGGTATTATGCTTCGTGCATATTGCAGTAAAGAATAAAACAGCAGTTCATTGATCTAAATTGTATTGATCCCAAACAGCATTCTTAATGGGTAGAACACTGTTAGACAGTCTGCTTATAGAATGGATTTCTAGTGGACTCTCTTCCTTTCTAAGTCAGGAAATGGACTATATACATGGATGTATATTGGTGTCTTCTATTTCAAGATATGAGTTGGTAGCATGACAGAATAATACGAATACAAGCGTAGAACTTTCTCTTCGCTTTGGTTTTAACAGATTCCCTTGTGGGCTGATGAAATATTTTAATGAAAACTATTAAGTTGTTTGTCAAAACCTGATGAAGCTTAAACTTCAGAGCACCCAGAACTGTGGCAAACACCGCCCTGTCCCATCACTGCGCCTTCCAAACGTCACAAGCTAATGCCTTAGCCCAGTCCCTTGGCATCATTTGTTTAAAAAGAAGACAAGTTCCTACTTCTTTCACAGATTATAAACTTTATTGCTTCCGAAGACTCTATGGATGGTAAAATTGTTTCAAACCAAAGTTACTGTAATTTTTTTAAAAAGTTGAAAAGGAAGAAATATCCCTTTCACTCTGAACACCTGTGGTACAAGAGCTCGCGTTCTGCTGTTGTGTGTGGGGTCTTGGGGTCTTCCTTCCTGTCATGCGCATGCCTAGGTCTGTCCATTACCCTCCTCAAACTACAGGCTTCCACAGGCACCTACAAATGCTATTACCTGCAGTGCTTTCTTTTGACAGTGCAAAGACAAGAGTCCTCTTGTGGACTCCTAATGAGGTTTGAAGCTGTTGGTATCACTGTTCACTCCCATACCTTATGATTAAAAGGCTCGGGACCCAATATCTTACCCTTAATACAGATCTCGCCTACAGTCCTCCACGACTCCCCTCCTGCTTGCGGGATCTCTGCTACCCTTTTCCGTGTTTATACGGATAAGCTCTGTGCATCCCACTTCCAACACATCAACTCTAAGGATTCACCCAACTTTATGGGGAAGAAACTTAGGAAGTTAGGAAATATATTTCAAAAGATCTCTATACAGTATCCCATTGCCTGTAGAAATCTAGACTCAGTATTTGAAAACTAGAAAAGCTCTTTTCCAAATACTGGCCCTGCATTTGCATGATAGGAAATGGAAGACCAGAAAAATTACTTCTTTTATAGCATTTGGAGCATCAACAACATTAAAACACACACACACACACACACACACACACACACACACAAACTTCTCAGTATACTATATGCCTTCTTTTAATATTATTTTAATACTATCACTTAAAGACATCATATGGCACAGACACAGGTTGTGAGCATCAACTCTTTCTTTTTGACTAGCTCCATTACAAGGAGATTCACTTTAAGAAAATCACAAGGGTTTAGTTACTCTTGATGCAAAAATCGACATCATAAATGAAATAATGAAGTGGTTAGTGGGAGAGATTATTACTAAATTCCTAAATATCGTATCTTTTTATTACTTCTAGATGTCTACTTGTATGCTAATGAGAGAAATGAAGAATATGAATTTTGTTGGTTTGGAAAGTAAAGAGGATCTAGGAGGCATTGAGGGAAGGAAAAGTGTAATCAGAAAATAATGAATAAAAAACTCTACTTTTAATTTAAAAATGATGTATTTGTACTCCAAAACAATCTAATAATTTTGACAAGTTTTTACCTATAAATTTCTGTACTAACATAAATATTAATTAATTAATTAACTAATTAATTAATTAAATATAAAATGGTAACTGCCTTCATTGGACTTGATTTATGAACCCCCCCTCACCCACCCACACTGCACTACTTTGAAATCTAACACTGCTTCACGAACCAGAACAACCTCTGATTGGTAGGAGGCCCTCTTGTCATTCAGAGATGCTCTTTGAACTCTGGAATTGAGAGAAGCATTGTGTGTGTGTGTGTGTGTGTGTGTGTGTGTGTGTGTTCTCTCTCTCTTTCAATATCTCTTCTCCTCTCTTTGGCTTCTTGTTTTGCAATGAAATCTTTCAAATATATGGTTTCCCACCAGGATGTGCCACAATCTCATCAGAGGCTAGAACAATGATATATATAACTAGTAATCTAATTTGTAGTTTGTATGTATTTTTATTTAATACAGATACTGTTACATTTTGTATTATTTATTTCATTCTCAGAACCTTTAGCTTCTAATAAGTTATAGCACACACACAGTTAACTGAATATACATACTATGCACTACAGTAGATTTCCCAGCTAGTCAAACATGTATATGCATGTAACCACGTCTCACGCGGAGAAGGTATTTTCATCATCCCAAAGCACTCATTGGAATCTTCTCAAATAGTATCTCACCTCAAGATGTAACCAGTATTCTGACTTCCATACTACATAGTTTCTTTGTCCTTGAACTTAGCATAAATGACATCTTACAATCTAGCTTTTGTGTGCTTTCTTCTGAGTCCATTTATTATTGGGAAGGGAATTGATATTGTTGGCAGATATATATTCTTTTTTTAATATTCATGTGAAACACGATACTACATGCCTATTTATACATGTTAACAATCCATTTTCCTGTTAGTAAATGTTTGGGTTGCTTCTACATTTGAAAAATTATGAATACATTTGCCTGTGAATGTATTTTGGTCATTTCTTTACTCATATCTCATGAACTTGTATTTTAGAGATGCACTGAAGAAAAATGGCTCAGATGAAGTCTGCACTCAATTAGGCTTACTAAGTTGCTTTAGAGTGGAATTTTTTATTTTCTATATTCTTTGTTTACATTCTGAAGGCTTTCCCCTTTCCCCAGTTCCCCCCTCACCATATGTCCCATATGTCCTTTTATGCATAAATAAGAGGCCTGACCACTTACGACCAAGTCCCATCTGTCCTGTGGAATCTTTTTGTTTTTCTCCAGACAGTTGAGTTTCTACCTCCTAACACTCAGGAGAAAGTGCACTGATTTGTGTAAAACTGTAACTTTCACAATTTTAGTGTTTGTGGGTTTTGGCTGAAGGGCAGTAAAGTTTTCCAAATACCGTCCACACATCTACTTAGTGGCAAGGTTACCTCAAAGTCAAGAGAAGTGGCTGTTTTCCACTTTCCCAGTGATGCAGAGTGGACTCAGTCCTATGCTCACAAGTCTTCACCAGGCAGATTGGCACAGCCCCTGCCTCTGTGCTCCGGAGCTGCCTGCAGGACAAGCTAATCAGCCTGACTCACAGCATACAGCCACAGGGCACAACGTTTAGGCCAAGGCAGTCATCCGTGTACACTTCTACTGCAAAGATCTCTCTCTTTCTTGTATGTCACTTAATAAAATTAGTCACCACACATGGAGGATTAGCAGCAGCAGCAGCAGCTCAGCATCCTTGGATTTGCATGAAATTATCCTCAGTAGAGAAATCAAGAGATGATGTGCTCAGGCATTGTTGGGAGTTCCTGTCATTGACCCTGTCACTCAGCCTGAAAAGCATGTTGTGATTATTTATTATTCGTAATGATTGGTCCCACATCGCAGAGCAGCTAGCGACTTGGATGCCTTTCCAAGATTCTATTTTGTTGTTGATATTTTTGTTTGTCCTTTTCCCAAGCTACTCTCAAAGGTTCAAGAAGGAGCAAAGGAGGGATGGATGAGCATGTGGGGAAAATGGAGCTAACACGTCAAAACCTTGCCACATTTCAAGCACTCACCCAAGGCCCTACTTTTGCCAAGATGATGAGGAAGATGGAGCCTATGAGAGATAAGAGCTGTGTCTCCAAGCAAACAACTGCTTGTACATCCTCAGTAAATGGAAAGTGGAGCTTTCCATGAATAGGCATTCTCCAGGTGCCAGGCAGAATAGCAGGTGATGACCTGGTACCTTTCTCGCTTCATCTCCAGGGGCTCTCTAGCACCCTTCAATATTCCACAGTGTGAGGAGCTGAACCAAAAGACACTAAGTGAATGTATTTTCCTTTCAGAGCCTCAGAGTATGTAGGAGTTAGAAATAAGGAGAATGTTCCATGTCTAATTCTGTGTGTAACAATGCTAACAGACTAATACGACAGATGGGATTGATGCAGGCACACGAGATAGCAAGATACCTAGTTGTCCTTAGTCCCAGCTAAGAATCTTAGCTGTCTTTACTGGTGTCTCTGTTATTGTCTGGTCTTCTCTTTACTCACTCTTATTCTCCCTCCACAGCTTCCAACTCCTATACAACAGAACCGCAACTTTCACATATTTGTTAAAAATGAAATAACTATAAGACTAGAAAAAGCCACAGAGGACCCACATCTAAAGGAGCAAGCCTTTATTTCAGTAATGCATCAGTATTCTTTCCCCTTCCAGATCAGCTTCAGAATTTTACAGTTCAGAAAATGTTTTTTGTTCATTTGCTTGCTTGTTTTTCCTTCCCATGGCTTAGCTCTGCAGTCTCATATAAACTATTATTCCAAGTTATTTTTCAAGTAGGAATGGGGAAAAAAAATCTATGTATGTGAGTTCCTGTGATAGCAATACTAGAACTTCAGGCTGAAAATAAAGGTTTTAAATGCTTTTCCTTCGGGCCATCTTATTTGAGCCTGTTGGCTGGCGGAAGTCAGCATTGTGTGTTAGTTAATGGAAAGACTGTCTGGCCTCTATGGTCTTTCCTGTACTGCAGAGTAGTAGGGACCTTCTTTCCTGCAAGGCTTGCAGTCAGGAATACCTGCTGTCAACGTCAACCCACTTCAGCTCTCTATGGGCTCTAGTCTTCGTTCCCTCCTAAGAGATAATCCATTTAGAGCCTGAGCTCTGTATTCTTGCTAGAATACAAATATATGCTGGTTCATCACCTTTTCTACTTTGGAATCATATTCCTCTTCTTCTTTATGGAACTTGGATCTTTTGCCAAAAGCTCTGCAATGCTTAGGGATTCCTGGACTGTATCTAACTTATAAAGACACATTCATGTTGGCAAACATTTCTCATCTGACTTCTTAAGAACTGTAAATCTAATATTCTCTGTGAGAAATATCCCAGATAAGGGATACATTTCAGAAAAGTTTCCTTTACCCAGTAA
>OZ030012.1:89158290-89220790 GCA_964023405.1 Apodemus agrarius | reverse complement strand
GGATCAAAAGGAATGGGTTGCCACTCAAGACTCAAGTGCCCAAAGAAGAGACCAACTATGCTCCTGCACTGTGGACTACAAAGAACAATGTCCCTGGGTGTCCTTTGGTTTTTCTTCTCCTCGGCTTGTTTCCACTTTTCTCTTGTGCTTTCTGAGTCAGTTTCCCATCTCTGTCCACCTAGAACCCGTGGCTATCTCCAGCTTGCTCTGTAGTCCTTGCTGGTTTTTTTCTAATAAGTTGCTTTTGGGTTTCCTTCTGTGTCTCTTCTTATACTCTTTTATCATGGAGATAAAGACCTGAGAGGGGACTCTGGGCCCCACGACCATGACACAGGCATGGATTATCCATGAGCTCCTCCACAAAATAGTAGGCAGTTCCCAAACCACCTGGCCCCTCTGCCCTACTTTGGCTTCCAGAACTCGCCAAACAATTCACTCCACAATTTGCATTTCCCAGCATCGCAGAGGAGCACTGAGTAAGGTCCACAGCTCCAGGTTGAGGAAAACAAGACTCTGAACTCAGGAACTTCACAGGGAAGGCAAGTAAGTAAACACTCCGTGGGGGTGATGTAAGACCATTCTCAGGAAAAAACACTGACTCACAAAGGTTTCAAAATGGCTTCTCAAAGAAGAAATACTTGAGCAAAGAAACTATGTCAAGTCTTGCAGAACAAATAAAAGTTATCTAGTCAAAGATTTCCAGACTCAGAAAAGGCCAAAGGATAGACAGAGGTTCAGACAGACAGTTTGGAAGAGTCCCAGGCAAACTCCTAGAAAGTAATCAGTGAAACTGGAGTGAGGGAGTTCAGGCCTCGTGAAGAGCTGGAGAAGAAACCAGAAAAAGCACACAGACAAGAACATCTTCTGAGGCAGTGAAGGCATGAGATGATGCTATCAGATCCGAGTCTTAGAAACAGTTCTGGCAAGGAACATGGACATGGCTTAGAGGAAATAAATCAGGGTAAAAGGCAAACCATTTTTGTAAATATTTGGGTAATTCAGAGAAGGAGTGAAGGACACAGCTACAGACTTCAGAGAGAACATAGATTCAGTAAGGACTAAGGTAACACTTTCTGGCAAAAAACACACGAAGAATGTACCTTTAGTTGAACAAGTTGCCTTCATTGTTCATTGCAAGAGGGAGGCTTCTTGTCACGAGGGACTAAGGAGTTTCAAGGAGATGGTAGTAAAAGAAACTTATTTGAGTAATTTGGGACATAGTTTGAAGACATGGGACAATTCTATGTTTGGGAATCTCAATAAATCTTACATCTATTAGCTGGAGAGGGGCTGGGTCCATTTTTGTGGGTGTATAGTAAACTTTTTTGGGGGATGCATTTTTATCATGGTTTACATTGTGTAATGACAGGGAATGTTTAGTTGTGTGTAAGTGAGGTAGCAATCAAAAGACAATGATTCCGTGAGAATTTCTATTGATTTTTTTATTATTAGAATTTTTGATCAAATTAATCAGATGAGGAAAAACACCAAAGAGAGAGTGGAAGGGAGAGGGAGCGATCACTGGAGCAGGACTGACAAACCCTGTTGGAGATGATGATTTCAGTGGTGCACTCCATATATTGTTTGATGCCTTCCTTTAATATGCACGGGCTAAGATACAAGGAAGCCGAGGGAATGTACTACTTATCTACAGCATCGCTTCAGTCTGTCCAGTGGCTACTGGTCTCCATTCGATTCCCAGGAAATTATTCCTTTTTAGCTCCTATGCTAATGTAAGACTGAGTCTCGGTTTACTTTCGTGACCAGAAGAAATAGTTCAGTGGTGGACACATGACCTATGACCTTGACTGTGACTATTAGAACATGCCATTTGCATTTTCCTCTTTAGTGTGAATAAAGAATAGTTTGCTAAGGGCATCTTGAGACCATCAGGGTCTGGTATGCAAGCAAGCCAACCCCAAGAGAGAAAGCAGAGTGGAAACTCGTCTTGTTTATATTATTTGATCTGGAAGATTAGGACTCACTTGAAGCTAATTTTAACTTTGGGATTTTCACTGTAATTACGTTACTAATTGAGAAATCTAAGTTCCCTATGCCCATGGTTTGTATCGTTGTCTCTAAAGCAATCATTGTATTGAGTGGGTAGAGGTATCTGCTGCCAAGCCTGGTAGCCCGAGTTCAATCCCTGGGACCTACTTGAGGGAAGAAGCTGTTGAAAGATGACCTCCGGCCTCCACACGCATGTACTCATGCACACCTGCGTGCATGCACCCTCTAAGATAAGACAAAGTAAATAGAGTATCATAAAAAGAATGATCAGGATGATAGGGTCAGATTTAACAGACACTGAATGACAGGATCAACCAAGGTGCCCATCAGCAAGGGACAGATAAGATGTTTTGAATCTTCTGAGGATCAAAGTCTTACTTACCTGGCTATCATATAATTTACTTGATTTAAAATTAAAAACACCAATCCATTTCAAATTACGTTGAGCTAAATTTTGTGAGACTGTATCTAGACTTCTACGAATGTAACCAGAAACTCAGTCTCTCTCTCTCCTCCTCTCTTTCTCTCCCTCCCTTTCTCCCTCCCTTCCTTTAGTCCTTCTCTCCCTCTATGTATGTAGAAAACTGTTTAAGGAAAGCCTAAGTGAATTTTTCAGATGGCAAATGCAATGGGGTTTGTGAGGTAGAAGGCAGTTTGCCTATTAGCTAATATGGAGCAATTACAGAAAATTCCCCGGGGCTCTTTCTTTTTCCCTGCTTAACTGTTAGTATGAGAGAGGGCAATGGGCTTGCTCTGCTTCTGACAGGGGAGAATATCTCTCTCTCTATGACCTGATGAGCAAATCATTTAACCTCTCGAAACTCCATCTTTCCCATTTAAAACATTTTATTCTAAGATTCAAGTGGTACACAGTAATGTTCCCTCACATTAAGGTGATCAATTATTGTTAGTTCTAGTCACCTCATTGGGCTGTAGAACACTTGAACTTACTCTCTGTGTTTTGGTGTCTCTTATACAATCTCCCTCTGTTCTCTTCACTTCTCCCTTTCCTAGAGTCTAGAGATGTCTCTTCCATGAAACAGACCTTTGAAGATTGCAGAGGGGAGGGAGAAGAGGCAGTATTTGTGTTTGGACCTTGCCTTATTTCACTTACCACCATGATCAGTTCTTCAGTCCATGGTGCTGCAAATTATTGGCTTTCAGTCTTTCATGGCTAAACAAGATATATCAGTACCTATCACCCTGGCTGGATGTCCTATTGTGAATAGCACTTCAATATACATTAGATGACGGTATCTCTGATTCAGTGATTTCCCTGCCTTCGAATGGATTGTACAACATTTCTGTTTTCCATTGGAGGATCTGTACGCTTACCTACTGGCTGAATGTGTTTATATTCCTACCAGTGTATATGAGACTCTCCCCTGACCCACATTCTCACCAGCACCTATTGTTCTGTGTCTTTTTTTAACTAGGTTATTAAGTGGGTTGGGTGCTAGCTCCTTAAGATTTTGGTTTGCCTTTTCCTAGCAATTACTAATGCTGAGAATTTTTTGCATATACCTGTTGGCTGCTTGGGTCTTCTTTGGGAGAGATGTCCACTTCAGTCATTTACTCGGTTTTAGTTAAGTTAAGTTTTTACTGATGCTCAGTTTTTGAATTCCTTATATATTCAGTATATTAACCACTGGTAACATGAATAGTTGACAAAAGCTTTCTCCCATCTGTAGATTGTCTTTTCACTCTGTGTTTTTTCATCTGTCATGTGTGATCTTGTTTAATGTAATTCCGTTTGTCTGTCTGCCCTTCCTTCCTCCCTTCCTTCTCCATTTTCTACTTTTTCCCCTTGAGAGATAACATTCCACTATATGGCCCAGGCAGGAACTCAGAATCCTCCTGCCTTGGCCTCTTGAGAACATGATGATGATGATGATGATGATGATGATGATGATGATGTTGATGGTGGTGGTGGTGGTGGTGGTGGTGGTTGTGGTGGTGGTGATAATGATAATTTTGCCTCTATGATCTTATAAAATTAGGTTTGCTTATAGTTCTGATTGAAGTATTGTCTGTGTTTTATCATAGTGGTTTCATAGTCTCATGTCTTACCCAATGCTTCAATCCAATTTGAGCTGTATCTTTATATGGTGAGAAATAGGAGTCTGGTTTTATACCCATTTCTCCATATATAGGAACCATTTTATATCCACTGAAATTGACAGGCCTATCCTTCTTCAATGCATGTTTTGTGGTTGTTGTTGTTGTTGTTGCTGCTGCTGCTGCTGGTGCTGCTGCTGCTACTGCTATTTTTGTGTGCGAGACTGTCACAGGTCAGGGAACTATAGCTCTGTGGGCTTATTTCCAGGCTCCCTATTCTACCCAGTTGATCCCTTGTTGGTTTTTATTCCAGATGCACGCTGTTTGACTCACGGTGGCTTTACAGTACGTTTTGAAAACGTCCCTTCTACATAAAATGATATATAGGGTCAATGCAATTCCCGTCAAAAGACGAACAATTTTCTTCTATAAAAATTTTTAAAAATCATGTTTTATTAAAAGAGAGAGAGAGAGAGAGAGAGAGAGAGAGAGAGAGAAAGAGAATGTTAAATAGCCAAAGCAAATCAGTGAAAAGGAGAACGCTGGAGGTTCCATGATGGCTGACATCGTTTAAATCCTTTTGAAGATATTTTCAAACCAAATTTCTTTCCCATAGCTGTTATAGAAAAGCAAACCCATAAACAGGAACAGGAACTCAAGCAGCTCATAACTGGAATGTGCTCAAGAGAAACCTAGAATCACAGCAAGCATTGGCCATCGGCTGGCATAAAGCTGCCTCAACCTCTCTGTCTTTTTTCAAAAAAAAAAATCTAAATACCCCATGGTAGAAATTTTGAAAAGATTGAGAAGACAAAAACCAATGTGTCAGGGCTGGAAAGATGGTTCCTCAGCTAAGAGCACTAACTGCTCTCCCTAAGGTCTTGAGTTCAAATCCCAGCAACCACATGATGGCTCACACCCATCCGTAATGGGATCAGATGCCCTCTTCCGGTGTGTCTGAAGACAGTGACAGTGTATTGACATACATGAAATAAATAAATAAATCTTTAAAAAAAATATGTGTCCACCCCTGATCTGACAGCCCTTCCCCTAACACCATTTTGGGGCATCCCTGTTGAGGGTTAGTCTATTGTTTTATTGTTGTTGTTGTTTTGTTTTGTTTTGTTTTTTTGTTTTTGTTTTTTTGTTTGTTTGTTTATTTTTGGTTTTTCGAGACAGGGTTTCTCTATGTAGCCCTGGCTGTCCTGGAACTCACTCTGTAGACCAGGCTGGCCTCGAACTCAGAAATCCACCTGCCTCTGCCTCCCAAGTGCTGGGATTAAAGACGTGTGCCACCACTTTTGTCAATTCCTGGGGTCACAGCTAATCTACTCCTCTAACTGCTGACCTGGCTACTTTCCCATTGGTATTCCCCAGATTTTCGCTGTTTCTCCTGGTCATGTGCTCATTGCTCCTCCCCCCTCACAGAGCCCATCTCTCCTCCTCCAACCAGGTCATCCCTAACCCATCTACCTTTAATCTCTCCAGTACTTAGGTGAGGCCAATTTTATTTAACAGTTTTAAATCAAGGAACAAGGTTTTCACAACAAAAGCTTGTAATCTTGAGAAGTCACTCGTAGGCCTAACCTTTGGGAATAAAATTTAGCATTACAAAATATAACAATAGACTAAGCCGGGCAGAAAAAAAGAAAAAAAAGAAAAAAGAAAAAGAAAGAAAAAAGAAAAAAAAGAAAAAATAGTCTGAATCTCATTTATTTGTAAACTAGTCTGAGATAAGCTTAAATTGTTCTTATTACACAGCCCCTTTGAAGCAATTACATATGGCTTTGGGAAGAGCATATCTAGACACATTTTACAGACAAACACAGAACTAGGAACAAGAGAAAGGGAAAATAAGACGGACCACTTTTATATGGATCGACGTTAAGTTTTATTCAAGTTCTAGGTGTCTGTCTTCCTATTTTTATAAAGTGTTTTAATTTCTTCATAACTGTAATCTACATGTGATATAAAGTGCCCACACCAATGCAGATTCTGTGCTGGATAGTTTTAATTTTCAATTTGACACACTGTAGAAACACTTGGAAAGAGATTCTTAGTAAGGAGTTATTTAGATCAGGTTGGCCTGTAGGCTAGTCTGTGGGGAACTGTCTTGATTGTTAGCTGACTACTCAGCCCTTTGTGGGCGGCACCATTCTCTACACAGAGGAGAAAACTAGCTGAGAGTCACTAAGCAAGTATGTGTTTGTTCTCATTCTGTTGTTGACTGTGGATGTGATTTGACCCCGTGCTTTCCTTCCTGCTGTTACCTCTCCGAAATGATAGTCTTACTTAAAACTGTAAGCCAAATAAACACGTTGTTCCCAATGTTTCTTGGGTTTGGAGTGCTTTATCACAAACACAGAACTGTAACTAGGATAGATTCCTACCTCCATAAACATTTTGTACAAAGTAATAATAAAGGAAATCAGCAAAATGTGGATTGGGTGCCCTTTGACTTTCTTTTTTTTAACTTACCCCAAAATGATTTCTACAGATCCTCGTCCCTCCCTGAACTACAAGTTTCACCTTTTCCTATGCTTTCTCTCCTAGTGCTTTGCCTGGTCTGAGGACCACTCCTCCTCCTCATGGCACTGTCAAGGGCAAGTGTAAAGCTCAGCATCCCCCCCCCCGCCCCCTGTCCTATCAGAACTGTCCAGAGAGTCTTCTTCTATTACCAAGTGTGAGAATGAGGTTAGGGCAATGCTGTTTATCGTTGCATCAGTGAAAACAAAAAGACAAAAAAAATTATTGACGCAGATAGACACATGAACATTCCAGTGTCCTAAGGACTTCAGAATAACACAAAAGGCTGACAGAGTGAGGGCCATCAATAACCAGAAGACGACATCGGCTCCTGTCCATTTGGTGGCTAGTGTTAACAATTCTGTTATCATTAGGCTCGCAGAAAAGATGTTCCCGAGCCGTATTAACTATCCATCAATTAATTCCTTCCTTGTATCAACTCCATCCGTGGCTTCAGTGGATGAAGATAAATTAGTTTTCCTTATCACTGTCCCAAAACCTCTTAGGAGATAATGACAGCTAATTGAAGCTATCAGAATAAGGATTAGTCAGCATTCACATCAGCAGACAAGACACCACATTGTCTAGCTTAAGCAGATAAGTAACTAATTAAGATGTGAGACTCTTATCACATTTCTAAGGGAGCATCAGAGAAGGTAGACAGCTTCTAAGAGTGGCTAGAGGGCTTTGGGCGGAACTCTCCACCCCTGCTTCTAGGGGACGGGAGGAATTCATCCTCACATTTGCAACAATGGGTTCGTGGGGCAGTTAAATTCAGAGGCCTTTAAAAATCCCATGAGGTCAGGCAGTGGTGGCACATGCCTTTAATCCCAGCACTCAGGAGGCAGAGGCAGGCAGATTTCTGAGTTTGAGGCCAGCCTGGTCTATCGTGTGAGTTCCAGGATAGCCAGGGCTACATAGAGAAACCCTGTCTTGAAAAAGAAAAAAAAAATTCACATGCTCTGCTTTTCTGTGTACTTTGAGATGAGTGCAGATTCCCAAGAAGTTGCAAAAATAGCTCACAGACATCCTTTCGACCTGCCCACTAGCAGTTCCATCTTACACAAATATGGTACAGATAGAAAAGAAGAAAAGTTGTGTTGGTGTATATGTGCGGGTACAGTTCTGTGTAACGGAATAGGTTCAAAAAAGCCACAACACAATCAGGATACCACACTGTTCCATTGCTGTAACAAGCTCCTCCGCCATAGTCATTCCCTCCTTCTCCCCCCCTCCCTCCCCACTAGCAATCATTAATCCGGCTTCATTTTACTGTGTTCAAGGCCACATGCATGGAATCATGGGATCTTTCGGCATTACAGTTTTGCTCAGCATATTGCCCATAAAACCCTGTCAATGACTCCAGTGTATTAATGGAGTTCCTTCCTATGGTTGAATAGCATCTCATGGAGCTGGTGAACCCAGTGTATTCATTAATCCATGTTTACGTGTGTGTGTGTGTGTGTGTGTGTGTGTGTGTGTGTGTGGCCTTTCTTACATCAAGTGACAGGGTGTTGTTTCAAGTTTTAGACGATTACAAGTAAAATGTTTGGGAATATATCTGGGCAGATCCTCTGCCCAGCTCTTAGTGTTGCTCCATTCTGGGAGATTTTCTTCTCTTAAGTGACAATGACTCCTTACATAGCCCCAGCTGGCTTTGAACTCCCTATGTAGGCCAGACTGGCTTTGATCTCCTGATGTTTCTGCCTCAGTCTCCTGAGTGCTGGTAGGCGGTAACACACAGCCGTGTAAAGTTTTTAAAATCACTGTCTTTCTTGACTGAGTTGCCCAGCAGAGCCCAAGCAGCAATGGCTCATGCTAATAAATCTTTTGTCATCTTTTGTACCTAGGACATTTTTGAGTAGCTCTTCTCACATAAAGAGTGGACAGAAGCATATACTGAGCCCCCATGTCTGACGCAGAGCTTCGTGGCTGTGTTTCTCTATACCTCCACCTGCTCTCCTACCAACTCTTGTATTTTGAGGCAAATAGCCAAATAGTACAATTTTACTTGTAAAAATTTCAGTGTATAACTCCAAAAACTAAAGTCTTTAAAAAATAGCTAAATGTCATTATCTCCATGCCACACGTTGTCTTCCTTTAGACGTGGGAATGAGGAAAAGGCTTGAAAGTCATTAGAAAGGAGTCAACATCCTTAGTCACCAGGGAAATGCAAATCAAAAGGACCCTGAGATCCCACCTCATACCAGTCAAAAGATCAAAAACTCAGGAGACAGCAGGTGCTGACAAGGATGTGAAGAAAGAAGAACACTCCTCCATTGCTGGTGGGATTGCAAGCTGGCACAACCACTCTGGAAATCAGTCTGGTGGTTCCTCAGAAAATTGGAAATAGTTTTACCTGAATACCCAGCTACATACCACTACTGGGCACATACCTGAAAGATGCTCTAACATAGAACAAAGACATATGGGCTGGAGAGATGGCTCAGAATACCCACAATACAACTCACAGACCATTTGAATCTCAAGAAGAAGGAACACCAAAGTGAGGATGCTTCAGTCCTACTTAGAAGGGGGAACAAAATAGTCACAGGAGGGACCTTGGAGGGAGAAAGGAGGAAGTGGGGAAAAGGGGGGGCAGGATCAGGTGTGGGAGGAGATGGGGGAGGAGAACAGAGGGTCAGGAAATTGAACTGAGGTGTGTAGCAGTAGGTAATGGGGAAGAGGGAGTAGCCACTAGAGAATCCCAAATGCCAGGGAAGCAAGAGGTTCCCAGGACCCAACGGGGATGACATTAGCCAAAATACCCAAAAAACCTGTAGAGGCCATATCCAGTGGATAGGGATGATCCCCCATTGAGGGATGGGGGCCATCCACCCATCTCAAAAAATTTGACCCAGAATGGTTCCTGTCTAAAGGAAATGGAGGGACAAAGAGTGGAGCAGAAAGCCGGGCGTGGTGACGCCTGTAATCCCAGCACTTGGGAGGCAGAGGCAGGCAGATTTCTGAGTTTGAGGCCACCCTGGTCTACAGAGTGAGTTTCAGGACAGCCAGGACCACACAGAGAAACCCTGTCTCAAAAAAAAAAAAAATTAAAAAAAAAAAAACCAAAACAAAACAAAAAGTGGAGCAGAGTCTGAAGGAAAGGCCATCCAGAGACCGCACCGCCTAGGGATCCATCCCATCTGCAGACACTCCAAACCCAGACATGCTGCTCATGCCAAGAGTGCTTGCTGACAGGAGCCTGGTATAGCTGTCCCCTGAGAGGTTCTGCCAGCACCTGACCAATACAGATGCGGATGCTCACAGCCAACCATTGGACTGAGCACAGGGACCTGCTCTCCTCCTCCCCTGCCACACACACACACACACACACACACACACACACACACACACACAATGGAAGAATTAGGAGAAAGACTGAAGGAGCTGAAGAGGTTTGCAATCCCATAGGAAGAGTAACAATATCAACTAACCGGACACCCCAACCTAAGAGTACACATGGAAGGGACCCATGGCTCCAGCCACATGTGTAGCAGAGAATGACCTTGTCGGGCATCAGTGGTAGGAGAGGCCCTTGGCCTTGAGGAGGCTTGATGCCCCAGCAAAGGGGGATACTGGATTGGTGGGGCGAGAGTGGGTGGGTGGGTGGGTGGGTAGGTAGGTAGCACCCTCATAGAGGCAGGTGGAGGGGGACAGAATGGGGGTTTGTGAAGGGAAAACCGGGAAGGGGGACTTTTGAAATGTAAACAAATGAGAGAGAGGGTGGGGAGAAGAAGGAAGGAAGGAAGGAAGGAAGGAAGGAAGGAAGGAAGGAAGGAAGGAAGGAAGAAAGGAAGGAAGGAGTCAAAACAGTAGTTATAGACAGTGGGGGAGTATGGCTTGAATGAAAGGGTCTGTGTCCTGGGGCCCAGAGAATGCCTTTCCGGAAGGAAATGCATCTGGGAGTGACTGAGCTCAGAGTAGCCCGCTCTACAGTGTAAGGTGAAGGTGATGGTGCCCGGGGACTCACAGCATCTTCCACACAGGCCTAAAGGTAATGAGCTGACAGTCATGCTCACAGAATCCCATAAATTAAAAATAATTTACACTTGATGTGTCCAAACCAAAGGATATCCATAGATTAAAAATTACTTCCGCTGGGCAGTGGTGGCACACGTCTTTAATCCCAGCACTTGGGAGGCAGAGGCAAGTGGATCTCTGAGTTCGAGGCCAGCCTGGTCTACAAACTGAGTTCCAGGACAGCCAGAGCTACACAGAGAAACCCTGACTCAAAAAAAAAATAAAAAATAAAATAAAATAAAATTACTTCCATTTTTATTCTTTCTATGTTAAAATTTTGAAACGCAGAGGAAATTTAGAATGCTACTATATACAACCGGATACCCGTCAAGGTTACACCATCAGCATTTAACCATGCTTTAGCCCTCACCCATCTACTTATTCTCTTATCCCTCTTGGTCTTCTCGCTGCACTTCATAGAGAGTTGCAGGTATCCCCTGTCCTTTAGCATGGTGGCCTTAAGTAGATGCCATAATATTTTTTACTCAATTCCTAAAAGAAATCATCCAGTCTGTTAATCTATGTCTTTTTATTGGGGAATTGAGTCCATTGATGTTAAGAGATATTAAGGAATAGTAATTATTACCTCCAGACATTTTTGAAATTATATTTATTTATTTTATTTATTTTTTATATTCGAGAGGTTATCTTCTTTTGGGTTTGATGAGAGGAGGTTTCTATCTTGCTTCTTCCCGGGTGTAGTTTCCGTTCTTGTCTTGGTGTTTTCCCCCTATTATCCTTTGTAGGGCTGGATTTGTGGAAAGATATCGTGCAAATTTGGTTTTGTCATGGAATACCTTGATGTCTCCATCTATGGCGATTGAGAGCTTTGCTGGGTAAAGTAGTTTTGGCTGAAGTTTGTGTTCTCTTAGAGTTTGCATTATATCTGCCCAGGATCTTCTAGCTTTCATGGTCTCAGGTGAGAAGTCTGGTGTTATTCTGATAGGTCTTCCTTTATAAGTTACTTGGCCTTTTCTTGCTGCCTTTAATATTCTTTCTTTGTTTAGTACATTTGGAGTTTTGATTATTATGTGACGGGATGTATTTCTGTTCTGATCCAGGCTGTTTGGGGTTCTATATGCTTCTTGTATATTCATGGGCATCTCTCTCTTTAGGTTGGGGAAGTTTTCTTCCATAATTTTGTAGAAGATATTTGCTGGCCCTTTAATTTGTAAATCTTCACTCTCGTCTATACTTATAATCCTTAGGTTTGGTCTTCTCATTGTGTCCTGGATTTCCTGGATGTTTTGGGTTACAGCCTTTTTGCATTTAGTATTTTCTTTGACTGTTGAATCAATGGTTCCTATGGTATCTTCGGCTTCTGATATTCTGTCTTCTATCTCTTGTATTCTATTGTTGATATTTGCATCTATGGCCCCTGATTTCTTCCCAAGGTTTTCTATCTCCAATGTTGTCTCCCTCTGCGATTTCTTAGTTGTTTCTACTTCTATTTTTAGTACCTGGATGGATATGCTCAGATCTTTTGCTTGCTTGATTGTGTTTTCGTGTATTTCTTTAATAGATTTTTGTGTTTCCTCTTTCATAGCTTCTACTTGTTGGCCCACGTTCTTCTGTATTTCTTTAAGTGATTTTTGTCTTTCTTCCTTATTGTCTTCTTCTTTTTGATCCATCTTCTCCTGCATTTCTTGAAGTGATTTTTGTATTTGCCTTGTAAAGGCTTCTAACTTTTGATCCATTTTCTCTTCTATTTCTTTACGAGATTTTTCTATGTGTTCAGCTACCAGCATCCTGACCAGTGATTTTATATCCAAGTCTTGTTTTTCTGGTGTTTTGGGGTATCCAGGGCTTCCTGTTGTTGGCGAACTGGGTTCAGATGCTGTCATGTTGCCTTGATTTCTGTTAGTGACGTTCCTTCCTTTACCTTTTGCCATCTGGTTATTTCTGGTGTTAGTTGACCTTGTTGTCACTGGCTGGTGTTTGAATCTCCTGTGAGGCTGGGCTTACCTATTGTTTCTCTACTGGTGGTTATGTGTGATTGCTGCTCAAGGGGATCACAAGCTGGCTGCCGCCTGCTGCCTCGGTGCACGGCCTGAGGTCGCGGGGAAGTGCGGGGGGAAGTGCAGCAGAGCCTCGGCGGGCGCTGCTTGGCCTGCCTGGTAGCAAGAGCCTAGCAGATCCCCCACCCCACCCCTCACCCCCCCCCCCGCGGTAGCCCCAGATGGAATCTGTCTACCTGCGCCTTTCCAGCTGTGTCCTGGTTGCAATATGGAGGCCTGCCGCTATCGCTGGTCCAAGGTCCTGGGAGCTGGTTGCCTCCGGCTGCCTGGGTGCACAGCCTAAGGTCGGGAAGTGCAGCAGAGCCTAGGCGGGCACCACTGGGCCTGCCTGGGGGGCGAGAGCCTAGCAGATCTCCCTGCGCGGTAGCCCCAGATGGAGTCTGTGTACCTGGTTTTTTGAGACAGGGTTTCTCTGTGTAGCCTTGGATGTCCTGGAACTCACTCTGTAGACCAGGCTGGCCTCGAACTCAGAAATCCACCTACCTCTGCCTTCTAAGTGCTGGGATTACAGGCGTGCGCCACCACCGCCCGGCCAGCGGCCTCATTCTTGATTTGAAAGGAAATGCCCAAGTTTCTCTCACCCAGTGTAACTGGCCACAAGTTTGTCAAGTAGTCTGCATTACATTAGGATATGCTTCTGTTCTTCTTAGTTTCTTAGGGATTTTATCTTTAATACATGTTCAATTTTGTTAAGTGTTTTCTGCATCAATTGCGATGCTTCTGTGGTATTTGTGTTGTCAGGGCCTGTATCATATTGCTTTTGATAAGTTCACAATTGTCCTTGTATCTCTGGTATGAAAACAACTTAATCATGGCATTGGGTCTTCTTGTATTCTTGAATTCAGTTTATAAGAATCTTAATTAGAGTTTTTGAGTAGGATCATGAAAGAAATTGTCCCATAGATTTCGTTTTCGGTTGAGTGTGTGTCCCAGCGGGATGCAGGATGATGGTGACAGCAGAGAATGACTTTGGTAATGCACCTTCCCTTTTCATTGTTGGCACAGTTTCAGGGCCTTTGGTGTTAGCCTTCCTTAGAGACTTGGTAGAACTAGACAGGAATCCATCGGCTCTTGTTTGTTAGGAGGCTTTATAGTGCCGCTCAAATCTGGTTGGGTTTTGTTGATTTATTTATGTTGCTTCTATTCTTTTTATTTAGTTTTGGTGAGTCATATGCACTAAGAATTTCTTCTAGATTTTTCAGTTTCCTTTTCCTTCCCTCTTCTCTTCTCTTCTCTTCTTTTTTGAGATAGGGCTTCTTTGTGTAGCCTGGCTGTCCTGGAATTAGCTCTGTAAACCAGTTTGGCTTCATACTCAGAGAAGTCTGCCTTTTGAGTGCTGGAATTAAAGGTGTGCACCACCACTGCCAGGCTAATTTTTCAGTTTTTCTGGAATTTAAAATTTAAAATATTCCTTCGGTGCTGGAGAGTGGCTCAGCGGTTAAGATCACCAACTGCTCTTCCGAAGGTCCTGAGTTCAAATCCCAGCAACCACATGGTGGCTCACAACCATCCGTAACAAGATCTGACACCCTCTTCTGGAGTGTTTGAAGACAGCTACAGTGTACTTACATATAATAAATTAATAAATCTTAAAAAATATTCCCTCAATGGTTCTTTGGATATTAATAACTTAATAACTTTTCCCTTTAAATTTCTGACTTTATTACTTTTGGACTTTTTTTTTTTCTTTTTCTTTTTCTTTTTTTTTTTTTAACTGTGGTGAGCTTTTTTTTTTTTAAAAAATCTTATTTATGTTTTTCCAATGAACTTTGCCTGAGCTTCATAGTCATTCTCTGAGTCTCCATTTCTCTAGTGTCTGCCTTGGTCCAGATTTCTTCCCATCTCCCACCTTTGGGCTAGCCTTGCCTCCTTTGTTTTTTTCTGAGTACATCAATGGATGATGATTTGTCATATCTCTGTAGGATTTTTTGTTTGGTTCTTACTGCGAACACTTGTAGCTATAAACATTTCTCCCTAGAACTGCTTTAGATGTGTCTGGAATAGTCTGCAAAGTTGTGGTTTTCTTAATGAGTGATTTTAATGAGAATGTCACCAATAGGCTCATATGTTTGAATACTTAGTCCTTTGTTGGGGGACATGCTTGGGGTAAACTGGCCTTGATGGAGTTTGTGTGTCACTTGCAGGGTGGACACTGAGTTACAAGAGACTCGGGTTATTCCCAGTGTTTCTCTGTACTTCCTGCTTGCAGAGCAGGAAGTAAGCTGTCAGCTATTCATGCCCCCCACCCCGATTTTGTTCTTCCACCGTGGTCTCTAACTCTCTGAAACCACAATTCCCAGATTAAACTCTATCTATCTATCTATCTATCTATCTATCTATCTTTTTTTTTTTTTTTGAGACAGGGTTTCTCTGTGTAGTCCTCGCTGTCCTGGAACTCACTCTGTAGACCAGGCTGGCCTTGAACTCAGAAATCTGCCTGCCTCTGCCTCCCAAGTGCTGGGACTAAAGGCATGCATCACCACTGCCTGGCCTAAACTCTCTTTTATAAGTTGCCTTGGTCCTGGTAGTCTATCACTGCCATTGAAAAAAATACAGCAGTTCTGTATTCCTTTCATTTGATCTCAGAACGTTCACTCCACCCCCCACTCCCCCCCAGGTTTTTTAGATGACCCACTGGCTGTTCAAAAGGGCATTGTTCAGTCTCTGACCTTTAAATAGCTTCTCTGCACGTTGGTTTCTATTTTTATTGCACTATGATCTGATAGTATACCAAAAACAAACAAATAAACCAACCCCCCTCCCAAACCCAAAACACCCTTCCAATTATGTTGTGTTCACTAAGACCTGCTTTATGGGTGACAGTGTGGCCTATTTAAGAAGAGATCCCATGAGCTTCTAAGAAAAATGTGTATCCTGCATCTTTGGATGAAGTATTCTGTGTCTGTTTGTTGAGTCCATTTGATCAATGCTATAAGTTAGGTGAGGTTGCTTTGTTAAGTTTTCAGTTTGGGTGACCTATCTAGAGATGAAAGTGAGGTAAGGAAATCATCCATTATTATGGTGTCAGGACCTAGCAGGTCGTTTATGTTTATGAGAATTTGTTTTATGATATCTGGAACTTCAATGTTTGGGGCATATGTATTCCAATTATCATTTCTTCTTTTTTCTTTAATGATTTATTTATTTATTGTATTTATATTAGTACACTGTTGCTCTCTTCAGATACACCAGAAGAGGACATCGGATCCCATTGCAGATGGTTGTGAGCCACCATGTGGTTGCTGGGAATTGAACTCAGGCTCTCTGGAAGAGTAGTCAGTGCTCTTAACCATTGAGCCATCTGTTCATCCCTTTTATTTCATCTTTAATATTATTTTATTTTTTAAAGTTTTTTTCAGAATTTCATACATGCATACTGTATTTACATTATTTCTACCGAACACTTTCTCCCTCCTACTCGCCCTTGTCTCTCTCTACTCTCTCTGAAACTCTTCTTTTTCCTCTTTATTATTGAGATATTCGTGTGTGTGTGTGTGTGTGTGTGTGTGTGTGTGTGTTGTTAGGACTGACCACTTGGGTTCATTTCTGGAGAAGAGTGATAATCCTTGTAGTAGTTACTAACTGTTGTAGCTCATCATCTAGTGGTAGGACCTTGTAAGAACTGTTCTGACCATGGTGACATGTAAACTGGTATTATCAATGTGTAGGCCTTCTTTAAATGAGTATGTTGTTAACAACATTTCATGGTGTGGTGGTTTGAATGAAAAATGACCCCATAGGCCCATAGGGAGTGGCACTATTATGGGGTGTGGCCTTGCTGGAATAGGTGTGGCTTTGTTGGAGGAAGTGGGTTACATGGGGTAAGCCTTGAGGTCTCAGGTGCTCAAGCCAGGCCCAGTGTGGCATTCTCTTTCCTGTTGCCTGCTGATCAAGACATAGAACTCCCAGCCTTTTCTCCAGCACTATATCTGCCTGCATGCCACCATGCTTTCTGCCGTGATAATAATGGACCAAACCTCTGAACTGTCAGGCAGCCCCAACTTTTTGCTTTCCTGTATAAGAGTTGCCATGGTCATGGTGTCTCTTCACAGCAATAGAAACCCTAAGACACATGGTATATAACAGCTGTTAAGGCGTAACTCCTTGTCATAGGTAGAAGACACTGTCTCGTAGCATCTCCCTCATTCTCTGGTTCTTACAGGCTTCCCTTCCTCTCTCCCACGATCTTCCCTGAGCCTCAAGAATAGGGGCTGTGTTTGGGTGTATTAGTTGTGTATGAGCACATATAGTCAGTTGCTCTCTGCATTTTGACTAGTTGTGCATCTCTGTGATGGTCTCCATCTGCTGCAAAACAAAACTTCCTTGATGAGGCATGAGGACTACACTCATCTGTGTGTATACAGACGGGTATTTAGACCTTGATGAATTGTATCCTTTAATAATTGTAACCTTTAAAAATATCGAATTTTCTTAAGTTTCCTCTATCATATATCAGCACTGCAAGATCAGCTGACTTTAACTTCCACTCACTTGAGAACTTGATTTTTGTCCTTTGACTCAGACTCTTTGGGTGTCCTTACCAGTGAGGTATGTTTCTTAGAGACAGCAGATAGTTGAAACCAGGTTTTCTGTTTTTGTTTTTGTTTTAAAATCCTGTCAGCTAGTCTACATCTTTTTATTGATGAGTTGAGATCATTTATATTGGAATTCATTATAGAGAGATAATTACTAAGTCCTATAACTTTCTTATGGAGTTGTCTGGTTAGTGCCTCGTTTCTCTGCCACCCCCACCACCCCCAGCCATCTTCCTACACTGTCTGTGTCAGAAGTGTGCTGGGTTACTGTGTTGGATGATCAAGTCCCCCTCAGTCAATCAACAGGTTCTCCAGTGCAGGAGTGAGGATTAAAAAGAAAAAAGCCGATTAGACAACCTTGTAGTACGGCCCCAGTCAATTCTGAGACTGAAGGCAGGCTCATTTTTTCCCAACCCTCTCTTATATCATTTTAATTACATGCAAGTAATAAGGGCGAGTGAGTAGTACAATAAGGAATAAGCAAAGCAATAAGCAAAGTCCTGTGATTTCTCCCGTGACAAGTCCACGGGCTTGCCAGAATCAACAAAATACCCAAGCCCACTTCCTTGTCCAAGTCCAAAATCAGATTCTTGCCTGAAGCCTCCTTTTGTTACACCCTAAGATTAAGATTCTTACCTAAACTTACTTCCTTGTCATGCTCTAAAGTCAGATTCCTGCCTGAACCTACTTCTTTGTCATGGCCTAATGTCAGAATCCTACCTGAAGCCCATTTCCTTGTCCTTGGCCAATGTCAGATTCCTGCCAAGCGGCCTCCCCCAAAGGCCCCCCACAGTTGTACATCCTCGAGATTCCTTCTTACTCTTCATTAAGTTATTCCTCTCCTGTTTTATCCTGTGCTTGAGTCCATCTTCTTCCTCTATATATAGTACTTCCTTAAGTATCCTTGCAGATTGGTGATCAAGAACCGTGTTAGCTTGTGTTTGTCCCATACCTCCACACTTCACTGATTTAAAGAGAGCTTTCCTGAATAAAACAATTTTGGTCCATAATTTTCCCTTTCCTTTCCGTCTTGGAATCTATGGTTCATTTTCCTGGGCTTTAGGGCTGCTCATCAGATAGCAGATGCAATTCTCATGTGTCTGCCCTTGTAGGTGATTTAGAGTATATTTCTTAACTGCTGTTAATACTGTTTCTTTATGTTTTCAACATGAATGACTATAGCATGTCATGAAGTTCTACTCTGGTCACATCTACTCATGTTTATAACTAACTCTTGTGTTTGAGAGTCCATTACTTTCTCTAGAATTGGGAGAATCTCTGCTATAATTTCAACAAATAGATTTTTCTAGGTCCTTTAATTTTTCTATCAGTTCCTTCTATCAATAGAATTGATAGAATTCTAATTCACAATTAGAATTGGTGTCTTGATTATATTCCAGAGCCCTTGAACATTGTGGTCAGATTTATTTATTTTTGTTTTGTTGATGTTTGAATGTAGTATATCCTCTACCTTGTCCTCCATCTCTGATTTCTTTCTTCTGCACAGTTAAATCTACTGGTGAGAATTATTCTTCAACATTTCTTTTTTTTTTTTTAAATCCAAGTTTCTTTCTAATCCATTTTCCTGACATACTCCCCCCCACACAGACACCCCCACCCCCCCACCGTGCTCCTTTCTTCTTTATGCTCTAGATTGACTTCATCTGCCTGTCTGCGGCCTCCTCAGGCTCACTGGAACCTTTAAGAACCTTCAGCTGGCGTTGCACCTATTCCACCATCTTTGCATTCAAGAGTTGAGGAACTACAGTTTCACAGGAGGGTTCTCAGAGAGTTATGCTGCTGTGCTTTTTCATGTTTCTTATGATTTTGTGTTAAAGTTTTACATCTCTTCAATGGAATATCTCTCAACTCATTTTAGCTGTATTTGAGTATTTTCCCATTGAGAATCCTTTCCCAGTACCCAGTACTACTCATCGAGGAAAAGATGAACGGTTGTAACAGCAACAACATCAAACTGTGCAATATAAAAATATACCAACGCCAGTTATGTCTAAGTAGTATATCACCAGTGACACAAAACAGAAAATGGCAAAACTGATGTGGAGTCTGGTATGAGGTAACAGTCACTTATGGTTAATACTGTCATAGATAAAGGAGTCAGGGTCTTAGAACATTAGACTAGAAGCAAGGTTCAGTCAAGAAAGAAAAAAAAAAAGAAGAGGAGAGGAGAAGACTGTCATGGAAGGAAAGGAAAATGAACAAGCCATTAGCAAGAAAGGGAAAAGAATTCCTCAATAATGAGAAAGCTCAAAAATAAAATTAGATAAACAGAAGGGAAATTAAACCAGAAGACATTAGCTTTTTTTTTTTTTTACAACTAATACATAAAATCCAAAATATTACTAAAAGTATACTAGGAAAGAACACAGAAACAAGTAGGAAAAGTAAAAAAAAAAAAAAAAAATGCCTAGAAATGAAACAAAATGTGTAAAAGTTTTAGACAAAGGTGTGAAGGAGAAAAAATACTTAAAAATACAATAACTCACCAATATTGCTAACCCTGTAGTAATGGAGGAGAAAGAAGCAATGGGAGAAGAAAAAAAGAAGAGGAGGTGGAGCAGGGTCTTTCTGTCTCATCCAAAGATAATCGAGCCGATTTACCTTCTAGTATGACAGGCTTAATTCTGCCCTTGGGGTAACAGCTGGACAGTTTGTTTTCTGTCTACAGCAAAAGATTAAGTTTTGATTAGCTTGGAACTTTTTAACTGATGTGGCCACCTAAGATTACTGCATTTATGATACCAGTTGGTGCCACCAACTAGATTCCTTTTAAGCCCAACAGTGTATAAAAATATAAGACTCATGCTGTTTGTGCCAAGGACAATAAATAACGTCATATCAGAGTTTCTCTCAATTTGCTTAGCACCATGGCAAGCGTGGCTCATCAGTTTTACTTTGTAAGCAGCTTTCTAATACTCTCTCCTCTGATACTTGTGGAAGCAGGCCAGCTCTGTCCCCCCATGTCCAACTTCAAAGACATCCATTCCTTGGCAGGATTCTGGCCTTTTTTCCCCCTGCTTCACCTAGTTATTTTCTACTTCTTACCTAGTTTGTCATCTTTTGGGGAGGTCAGATGGAACCTCTATCTTCTCTAACAAATTCATCATAGTGGCAATGAATTTTTGTGTATACGATCATGGCTATATGAACATTTTGTACCCCCAGTGTGTACAAGCATTTGAGACAGGGCAACCTCCAGATGGTGTTACTGTGTGCGTGGCACCCTGCTAAATGCTACGTGTGTCTCTGAACGCATCGTCACGACAGCAAAATGCATTTCCTTCCCACTTTGCAGGTGAGGACATTAAGGCTTCAGAAAACCTCCACTTCTTACCCAGATACCAAGAAGAGACAGATAAAAGATGTGACCTCAGGTCAACCCATTTATTTACATTATTAGCTTCCAGATCACTGAGCTGCTTTGAATATGTTATTACCATACACAGCTTCCTCCCAAGTCATTGTTTATACATTACAGAATGGGTTTCTTTACACATCAGAGTAAGAAGTGAGAAAGCAAAGAAAGTCGATGTACTGGGAGAGGAGCTGGGGAGCTAGGTCTGTTTTCATTTCTCCTTCACTTCGATCCAGCAACTTACATTCCCACAACATCTACCAAACAGGCATTGGGCTGAAGCGTATAAATACTGAGTTTAACACCGTTTCATGGATTACAGTGTCAGTAGTGCACACGGCAACACAAACTCGCTGAGGCTCAAACAACTCCGGGCTCCCAGTGCTGTTTTTCTCTGAGTCATGTTACTCCTCCCAGAATACATGTTTACTAAGGCTTCTCTGTATCAGACTTCAGCAGGAGTTATGTTTTCCATTCTGGACTGATTATTGGCTTGCTTTCCTCCCTAACAGTTTGCAACCTTTAAAATGGCCTTTAGATTTAGAGTTCAAGGAGAAAACCTATTGCAAGCCTGGCGTCAGGCACCGAGGGATGTGACTCCCAAGTCAGCAGCTGGTCTCACAGTGGCGATCTGAAAAATCTATTGGTGCCTTCTGACAAAGAGAGTGACACTCAGAAAATACGGGTACAACAGGCGGGGCTCAGAGCAGCAGGTTTGAGTCCTGGGGAGAGGACACCTCAGGTTTTCCAGTTATCCCACTACTAGTAATCCGGGAGGCAACTTCTCTAAGATGCCTACGTTGCTACGGAGTGGTGCTTGGGCATCCAGCCAACTCCTTGTTGCCTCCACCCCGGCCTTAATCTCTCTTCCGAGTCTAGACCTGCGGGGAGACAGATCTCCTAGGGTGACATCTGGCACCAAGAGCAGCAGTACTGGTTTCTGAGTCTAGGGCGGCAGCCTGTGTCGACCGCACCAAGGCCGGTAGGGTCAAGCTCCTCTGGGACTCTAGGTAAAGGCCACAGCTGAGGTTCTGCCACGCTAGGCCTTGTGGGCAGGCCCTGACCAATTACTGTGGGGCATACACGAACTCCAGCCAATCAGCGCCCGTCTTATTCCAGAGTCCCGCCCGCTCCAACCCAGGTTCCTCGAACCCGGTCCCGGTGCCGACAGTCGCGGCTGTCGCTTTCGCTGCAGCCGCCTCCGGAGCTGACTCGGGCATCCCCGGCTCCTGGCTCCCTTCGTTGTCCCCGGTAGCTTTCACTGAGGATGAGTCCCTGCGCGGCCGCGCGCCTGCCCCGCGGAGACCGCCGGCGCACCTTCATCTAGCGACTGGTGAGGGCGGGGGCGAAGGCGTCCTGCCAGCCCGGCGGGGGAGCGGGGCCCGGAGCCCGGGGAGGGAACTCGCGGAGGGGGAGGCTGCGAGCTTCGCGCCGCGTGGCACGGGCGGGTGGCCTGGCAGCGCAGCCCCGCCGCCCCTGCCAGCTAATGAATGGCCTTGTCCCGCGAAGTGCTACGTCGCCGAGCTGCCCGCCACGCCTTCCAGCGACGTTGCATTTCTAGTTCCGAGGGTTGACTGGTGTCACCTCCCTTGGATCCCTTCCTAGAGGCTCCCAATGTCCCCGAAACTCTTGGTGGAGTTTACAAAGTTTGAGTTTACGCGAGCTTTGCTGAGTTTGCAGAAGCAGGTCTCGAAGCTTCAACTTTTGCTCCTGGGTGGAAATGGACAGGGGTCTGTTCTGCAGAGACTGCGGTAGAGGGGCCTTTTGTTCGTAGCTATCAGGTTGCAAAGGAATTTGGTTCAGAGGGGAAATGGCCAACCCCGATTTAAACCATCTTTAACTCTGTTATCTAACATAGTCATAAAACTTGAGTTGTGTTAGTCAGAGGGGTTATTTTTTCAAGGAGGAGTTGAGTAGCACCTGTTTCCTTTTACCTCGAAGTAGGTAACATTTGAAATAGTTTTTCCCCTAGTAGTGTGGCTACCTCCTTAATATGCAAATTCGCAAACTTTTTTTTTTGGTCAGTTCTTCACTTCTCTGTGGAGTTACTTTCATTTGTTTTTATTGTTTTAGAGACCTACTTCACGGTACCTGAGGACAGAACCATTTTTTAAAACGTGTTTTCTAATTTTTTTTTTTTTTTTGGCAAAACTTGAGTCACGTGGCAGCTTTACAATTTTTCGATTGGATATATTAATTTCCGTGTTTTTCCCCCCTTCTTAGTAAAACTTGTTTGAAGGGCTTTCAGTGTGCTGGTTTTTGTGTTGTAATTTCATTTTTAACTTTCAAGATGCTTGTGGATTCTAAAATTCTAGACTGAATGAGTAGACTCATTAAAGGATGTCAGGGGGACTTGCTATGTTCATCGGTCCATCGACACAAACTAGTTTCTTATCACAGGGGAATCATTCTTTACCTCAACCCAGAGATGCACTAATTCACTCCCTAAATTTTGGGCAAATTTTCTTTTATGAAAGCTGATAGGTGTTGTAATAAAATTCTAGGTCTTTTACAGAGACTATTTGAGAGAACCATTTGAATGTGATATTAGTACTAAATTATTTAGGGTCCTTATATTGTAAATGCTTATTTTTAAACATGTTTTTAGGGCTTATAAAACCTTCTCTATGATTATGACTCATAATCTGTAGCTTGTAGCATTTAAACAAGCACAGATACAAGTCTACAGGGGAGGTGTTTTGGTTTTAAAGAGCCCAGTAAGCAATAATCTTGCTGTAGTGATTGTGAAAATTAGGAAGAAGTGTAACATTCTTCCCTCCCCTGTGCTGTAAGTAGTTTAAAGTTCTTCTACATGGGTAAGGCCTATGTATGTCCAAGAGAGGTTATCGTCATTAGCTCACAAAGGAAAAAATGGAGGAATAGAGAGCTCACATCACTTGTCTATGGTCTGAGGTATAGCCGTCCAATTTGATGACCTCAAATGGCACTTTTCTTGACTGTACTGTATCACATCCTATTGACATTCCTTTTGAGAGCACCAGCTGGTATCCAGACCTCTCCTCTCACTGACTGTTAAGTAAGCTGCTTGTTTTCTCACAGTAGAGTGAAAGTAGTCATATTTATAAGGGCAGTAATGAAGTTGAAACGAGATATAGTTAATTTAGATAGTTCTGTATGTACACGTCCATATGAAAGTACAAAAGATGGTGTTTATAAGCATTGACAAGTACCTTTTTAAAGATTTGGATGAAAGGCATTTGAAGTAGAAAAGGCCCTAATCCAGTATTGATGTTTTCTGAATTGTTTACCAAGATGTCCAATTTTCAACTTTTTAAATTTTTGTTAGATGCTTGTGCTGTATGGATGAAATGTCTCATTTAGAACAAGTCAAGAGCCACATTTTAATCTCATTTTTACAAATGAAAATATTGAAGCTTTGAGAGAGAGTCCTTAGGGAAGTTTTGAACTTGGGTCATGGTGCTGAGCAGTAGCTCTGAGCTCACACCTTGTCAGAGAGACAGACTAGACTGACCAGGCCACACCCCTAGTGACACACCTCCTCTAACAAGGTCACAGCAACACACTGCCATACCTCCCAGTCCTTCCCAAACAGTTCAACCAACTGGGGACCAAGCATTCAGGCATAGGAGCCTTTGGGGCCCGTTATCATCCATACCACTGCAGCTATGCATGCCCATCTGGAACCTTTTATTTTATTTTTTTAAATAATGTGCTTTTAAAAAAATATTTATTTATTTAATGTATGTGAGTACACTAGCTGTCTTCAGACACACCAGAAGAGGGCATAGGATCCCATATTACAGTTGGTTGTGAGCCACCATGTAGTTGCTGGAAATTGAACTCAGGAACGCTGGAAGAGCCATGAGTGCTCTTAACCTCCAAGCCATCTCTCCAACTGGCCCATCTGAAATTCTACCTGGGCTTGGAAATATATATAATTTGAGAATTTCTTACATGCATATAGTGTGTTTGATTAAACCCACTCCACATTTCTTCCCCTCCAATTCCTTTCCTGCCCTTCCTACCATGATTCCCTCTCACTTTGTGTGTGTCTCTGTGTGTGTGTGTGTGTGTGTGTGTGTGTGTGTTTTAAAAAATCACTTAGACCACTTAATGTGGCCAATTTGTACTTGCATTATCTGCTGGAGTGTGGTAGCCTCTCAGGAGCCATACCCCCGATGAAAACTAACTTTGTCTCTCCTATTAGCCATCAGTTGTCAGTAACTTTTCAGCTAGGGAAGTGACTTCATGACCACTTTTCTGTCCTAAGCTAGGATTTTTGTCTGGCTTTATCTTATTTAGATCTTGTGCTTGCAGTCAGAGTGGCTGTGAATTCATATTCCCAACCACCTTGTTGTGTTAAAAAAAAAAAAAAACAAACAGTTTTGCTGTAGACTACCTCTGGCTCTTAAATTATTTTATCTCTTCTCCCACACTAATCCCTGGAAGGATAGGGTATGATACAGATGTCCCGTTTAGGGGTGGGTACTCCACAGTCTCTTCCTCTGCATGCTGACAAGTGGTGGGTCTCTGTTAATCACCATCTACTGCTAAAAGAAGCTTCTTTGCTGAGGGCTGAATGATGCATTACCTATCGATATTATCAAGTCCTTAAGTTCTGTGCTCATTTAGCAGAATAATAGTAGATTCTCAGATAGGGCCTGTGAACTACCCAACCATGGGTTCTTGGTCCTCATAATGGTGCTAGATGTGAGTTCTGTCTAATGGAGCAAGCCTTAAGTCCAGTCAGAAAGAGTTTACTCTGACATTTGTGATACTATTGTTTGTGTACCTTGCCACACTTGTTTTAGTACACAAAGTTTACAGTTGGGTAAGACTATTGATTATTGTTTTGTTGTTGTTGTTTCTGGAAGGGGGGTTGGATGTATTAGGGGAGATTAGATAGACTTGTTTTAAAAACAGAATTACATTTTCTTAGCTATGGATGAATATAAGGCCCTTGAACCCAGGACTCAGTGTTGAGCAGCAATGTTGACAAACCTTTGAGGTGGAACAGTAGGTGGGGTTGGACTATTGCCAGTAGCTAAGTTAGCTAGTTATACTTTGCTCTGTTTTCTTCAACATTGCAAAGCTGTCATGTATTTTATTTATAACTTATTTGTTCCTTGGTGTAGACTTCTGTGTAGTTTCTTTTTTTTTACTACTGTGATGAGACATGATGACTAACACAGCTTGTAGAAGAGTTTATTCAGGCCCTGGTTTCAGAAGATTGGAGTCCGCGGTCATGGCAGAGCTAAAGTGCGGTGGCTCGAGTTGCTGGGAGCTTCTGTCTTTACCTGCAGCTAGGGGGCGGAGAGCCATGGGAATGGCCAGCCTTGAAACTTTAAAGCTGGCCCCCAGACACAGGTTTTATTCAAGGCCACACCTCATTATCTTTCCCATAATAGTTCCCAACAAATGGGGACCAAGCATTAAAAACTGTGACCTTATGGGGCCATTCTCATTCAGACCAGTGCAGCTTGCCATTTCTGATTTTCAAACTCTCCAGCCCTGCCCACCCCTCTTTTTCTTGCTCCATCACTGACGCCAGCAGCCGTGCACTATTACCTTATCCTGCCACTGAGCAAATGTGTGTCGTCGTCTTCCAGTGCCAAGGCTGTCTAATCACTTCTAACCCATCCTGGTAGGAAAAAGCGAGAGCGTGTGGGTTCTAGAACTTGGAAGAGTAAGATGAAGGATTTGGTAAATGCCAGGGCTTTTTATTCGTTTCTTTGAGCTTCAAGTTAGATTTGAAGGGAGTGGGATTTTTGGTTTTGTGGGATTTTTGGTTTTGTTTGTTTGTTTGTTTATTTCTAAGACAGGGTTTCTCTGTGCAGCCCTGGCTGTCCTGGAACTCACTCTGTAGACCAGGCTGGCCTCGAACTCAGAAATCCGCCTGCCTCTGCCTCCCAAGTGCTGGGTTTACAGGCGTGCGCCACCACCGCCTGGACAGGTTTAAATAGCTTTAAGAGTTATATTGAGTCTCATCATTTTATACTTTGAGATTTCAGTTCAGTTTATACTTTTTGTACACATCGATTATAAAAC
This sequence comes from Apodemus agrarius, assembly GCA_964023405.1. Taxonomy (NCBI): domain Eukaryota; kingdom Metazoa; phylum Chordata; class Mammalia; order Rodentia; family Muridae; genus Apodemus; species Apodemus agrarius. Next base: position 89,194,214 of record OZ030012.1, on the reverse strand, counting down.
CCTTTTATGTTTTCATAGCTTCATTTTTACCTTTGTCTCAATTGTTCTGATACCCTTAGTTTAAATATTTCTCCTGTAACAAGGGACCTTTCAGGTGAGAAGACTCATTACCCATCATGCTGTAATAGGTGAAGCTTGGATTGTTTTGGTAATGGTTAAGGTGCAGTTTTAGTTGGTGGCCATTTGGAAGAGGGTTCTCTTGAAGACAGCAAGTTTGCATATGTTTATAGCTTCTGGGGACATAGCATGTAGAATGTAAAAATACAGAAAATAATGACTGAAGATACGTAGATTCTGGAAGAAAAGAGGTCTACATGAAAAGTGTGTGTGTGTGTGTGTGTGTGTGTGTGTGTGTGTGTGTTAATGAATTAAGGGCATTTAGATGTGGAGTTCCTTATGTTGTCAACTACTTCAAGTACTACAAGTTAGATTTGTAACTTTCCTTTTACTTTGTCTCCTTGCAGGTCACCCTCGCAATTATGGCTGTTTGAAAGGCTCCGACAGTGTGGAGGGGGAGTTCCCCTCCTAACTCCCCCTTGGTGCTTGACTCCAGGAATAATTTATAAGCTGGGATTTTTTTTAAATGAAGAACTTGTATTTGATATGAACTTTATAGAATTATTTATAAATTTTTGATTTAAGTGCCAAAGGATTATACAGAGATATATAGTTTTATATAATTGTTGTGACTACTTAAATTATAACCCCCAAAGGGCCATCTCTTCTTGATAATTCTTCCTGAATAGTATCTTTGTGTCCTGGCTTCTTTCACTTTTAAAATTTACTTCGGTGACTGTTCTGAAGGAGTAAGCAATATAAAGCAATTAGGATGGATTCTGCCGCCCCCGACTGCACGTCAAAATGCAGATCCCTGAGGCATGCTCTGGATGTCCTTTCTGTGGTGACAAAGGGGAGTGAGAACCAGATCAAGACCTTTCTCTCCAGCTACTGCTACAACGCTGCAACTGTCAAGGATGCCTTTGGCAGGACGGCACTCCACCTGGTGGCCTCGTGCGGGAAGAAAGGAGTATTAGATTGGCTTATTGAGAGAGGAGTGGATCTGCTGGTGAAGGACAAGGAGTCAGGCTGGACCGCACTGCACAGAAGCATTTTTTATGGACACATCGATTGTGTCTGGTCTTTGTTGAAGGTAGGCATCGCTAGCTTATTTAAACACGCGCTCTTCTAGCTTTTCCTTTCACTGAGAGCAGATTTTCTCCTCACGTTATAATGTCCTGACTATGGTTTCTTCTCTCTCCACTCCCCTCCGCCTCCCTTCCTGTCCCATTCACACCCCCCCCCTTGTGTTTCTCATCAGAAGACAAACAAGCCACACTTTTAATCCCAACACTTGAAGTGAGGCAGAGGCAGGTGGGTCTCTGTTAGTTTGAGGCCAGCATGGTCTACATTATGAGTTCCTGGATAGCTAAGGCTATACAGTGAGATTCTGTCTGAAAAAAACCAAACATGTTCTCTGAGATAATGATAAAATAAAATGCAATAAGATAAAATAAAAATAACCCATTGCAGTTAGAACAAACAGAAGGGAAAGAGCCCAAGAAAGGGCATAAGGAATAAAGACCTACTCATTCACACACTCAGCAGTCCTATGAAAATGCTAAACTGGAAGCCATAATAAAGGTAGAAGAGAAAATATAAATATAAATGAATAATAATAAAACCTTGAGGTTAAGAAAGTGCAGACGTGACCCTCTGAGGCAGGGACTCTCCAGTCATGCTGCCGAGTTCACTGTCTGCTGGCCGTCTATGCCCAGCGTGTAGCCTGCCCTCAAGAGTCGTTTGTTGCCCCATGAGACTCCCTTGGAGACAACGAAATTGTCACTTGCAGGTGGGTATCAATGAGAGCTAGCTCCTGGGTCAGGGAGGGGCTTGTATCTGCTGCTCCTTCGAGCTCTCCACTCCATCTTGTGCAGGCCCGTGCATGGTGCCTGGGTCTCTGAGTTCACATGCGCGCTGGTCTGCTGTGTTTAGAAGGCCTTGTTTCACGGGTGTCCTCCACCCCTCTGGCTCTTACATCCTTTCGAAAGCCCCTTCTTCCGTGGGGTTCCCTGAGCCCTGGGGATCTGATGGAGACATCCAGTTGAGAACTGAGTGCTCTAGGGTCTCTCACTCTGCATGGTGTCTGCTCTTCTGTGCTGCAGGAGGAAGTGTCTCCCATGACGGCGGAGCAGGCCCTGCTCTGCGTCCCTGGCTGGAGTTTAGGCATGTGCTTTTCTTAATCTATTTCATGTTGCGTTTTCTAAGAGAGGTTTATATTTGCTTGATACTTTTACTGTTATACTTCATCTTTAGATTTAAAATCCCAAATATATTTATTTACATATTTTATATAAAATTTCAAATCTACATCAAAGGTAACAATGTATAATAAACTATTGTGCAATTTTATTTTATGGGCACTACTGTATGCTACTGGGATAAAAACCATTGAACAGAATTTATTTGAACAGAGAATGACTTATGAATTGGACCGCACCTGAAACGAGAGCGATTCAGTGCGAGAATGTAGCTCAGGGCAGAAGACTCACTTCACATTCTCAGGCTCAGGCTCAGGCTCAGGCCCCACCTCCAGTGCCCACTCACCCGTCCGCACCCCAGAGAGGCTTACGGAGCTGTGTTGGCAGCTTGGGCAGAGTGGACAACCCAGTTACCGGTTGATTAGTGCCTGTGACTGGTCAGGTCTCCGTCTGTTTTTCTCTTTCCATTAGTTAGGCCTCTGCGTGCTCACATCTAACTTCACTGTTAAAGTTACTCCAGTGTAATGTCATTCCACTGAAGAAACTCAAATAATATCTGACTATTTAAAAGTACCAAGGGTACTAGTTGCTGAACGTCAGTTATGGGTAGGGATTATGGTTTTGAATAATTACTTATTTAACTGGAGTAAAATGTCTTTAGTTTAAAAATTTAATAATTAAAATCAGCTTAATTTATATGAAATTTTCTCACTCAGTAGATTCTTTTTTTTTTTTTTCTTTTTTTTTTTGGTTTTTCGAGACAGGGTTTCTCTGTATAATCCTGGCTGTCCTGGAGCTCACTCTGTAGACCAGGCTGGCCTCGAACTCAGAAATCCGCCTGCCTCTGCCTCCCAAGTGCTGGGATTACAGGCGTGCGCCACCACGCCCGGCCACTCAGTAGATTCTATCCAGGTTTGTTATGTGAATATCCAAATCAGAAAGCGTTTTGAGAAATACCCAGTGTCGTTAGACTAATGAATACTGAGTCAGTACATTCTAAATATATAACTGCTTTACATAGGCATTCTTTTCAAGTTTGTGCAGCCCAGAAAATACAAAACAAGTCTTTCTATCTTCAAGCAATGTGTAGCTAAATTAGGAATTTATTATTTTATGTTTCACTTTGTTTGTTTATTTATTTATTATATGTAAGTATACTGTAGCTGTCTTCAGACACCCCAGAAGGGGGCATCAGATCTCATTCATTACAGATGGTTGTGAGCCACCATGTGGTTGCTGGGATATGAACTCAGGACCTCTGGAAGAGCAGTCAGTGCTCTCAACCTCTGAGCCATCTTTCCAGCCCTCTGTTTCATTTTTTTTTTTTAAGATTTATTTATTTTATGTCTGTGAGTACACTGTAGCTGACTTCAGACACATCAGAAGAAGGCATCAGATCTCATCACAGATGGTTGCGAGCCATCTGTAATGGGATGCAATTTGTTCTCTCTGCCCCCTGTCTCTGTGAAACTCTTCTGGTAAAACTGCCATACACACTTAACACATCCCTCAATTAGATGTCCCTTTCAAACATGGCTACTTCCTTCTACAAACCAGCTTTACCTTCATTCTTAGGGACTAAAGGTGTGTACTAAGGGTATCTGTATTCCCGCCAGGTCATACTGTAATCAGAGCATGCCTGCATTCCCCCTGGATCACACAGACCTGGAAGGTCTTCGGATGTGATCCCTTACCAGAGCAGCCCTGTTACTGGATACAATTCCTCTACAATTGATAGTGCATTATCTATTTTCTGTAGCTAAATTGTCTTAAGTGCCCTACTAAAGACATCTTGGATAAATTTCCAAACATAATTCCCAAAACTTTCAGTTTTGCTTACAAAAGGGAGAGTAGTAGTCCTTCCTCCCATCTGCCCCGCTTCTGTAAGGAGCCTCACTTATCCCCATTCTCTCTGAGTAGGGACAGCTAAAAAGTTAAAGCACCAGCTGACTCCAGTCTTACCCTGTCTTACCTCCGTAACCTCACCTGGAAGCTTTTCTAATCTGTGGAGCTCTGGAGGGCCCTTCATTTTCTTCTCTCTGAAAGGTTACTAGTTGTACGTCTGCATTTAGGGCTTCAGTTTAAACAATTGGTAAATGGCCTATAGTTTGGACTTTGCCTGCTTTAGATTTTCACAGTGGTGTGGGTGTGCACTGGCTATGAGAAGCTGGGAAATTGTGCTTTGACCCTCTTGCCCTTAGACTTACTGACCACTGATAGATAACTAACAGTGAGTGAAGTTCACTGATAAAACTTTTCTACCAAAAAATTCTTCCAAAACCATTGAGTGTTTTCGTTGTAAGATACCTGCGCAGCATGCCCTCTCCTGTGGCCTTGCAGTCCTCCTGTCAGCGGGAAGGGTGCAGCACGAGGCCCCATTGAGGGGGTCATGTCAGCTCCCTCGTGTACACCCGAGTACTTGAGGTGTCACATACTGGCAACAAGACACTATAATCATGAATTCAGGCTTAGTGAATTTGCATCTGATAAAACTTGAGCTACAGCATTTTTATATCAAATGCCAAAATAAGTTGCTCAGTAAATATACACCCACACTGTCTACATTGTGGGTCCTTGATCGTCACATACAGGAAACCTTGGCAGAGACTCTGTCTACATAAAGCTACAGTAGAGACAGCGAGTTTAAGTATCATGGCTTTGACAGCTTTATTCCACAGCGTGATGGGATGCCAAAGGCTTTATGCATATAGGATTCTGCTGCATCTGTTGCAGTGTGCTTTAAATTGTTTCATTTGTAATATTGGGGTGAGCCAAGGGCCTCACACATGGTAAGGTCAGAACTCCATGGTGAACTATACTTAGTCGTTTATAAATTTGGAGACTGGTTTTGCTCAAGGTGAATTCAAATTTATAGTCCTACTGCCTAGCTAGGATTGCACAGAGTCACAGCCCCTGTGCAATTGACTTGTTATACTGCTGTTTACTCCCGGGTCGGGAGAACCTGCTCTGATTTTTCTTACTGTTACGGAAACTTCATCCCAAAGTCATCTGGGTTGAATGACACACTAACTGCAAAGTATTTAGAACAAATATCTTTTGAGTGTATAGTACCTGCCTGAGATGGATGCATTAGAGACATCACAGACATTACAGACATGCAGTGAGCACGACCCGGCTCCCTTTTTATTGAGTTTTTATACTAATATAGGGAGATAGGCAAAAATAAAATAATTATAAATAGGAAACAGCTTTAAAATATTGTAGTGTTTGGATTTTGCACATAACAGAAACCAGTGGTAGTAACATAAAGGAAAAAGATCTTAAAATGATGTCAGACACCCATAGAAGAGAGCAAGGACTTCCAAGTGACCTTAGACCTATAAACAAAAACTACTTTTCAGACCAGTATGGAATAACTATATACATAATAATTGATCTGAAATTTTATCTTCCTCTAATTATCCCAGTAATGTTAGTTTTAACCTTACAGTGTTTAGGACTATACAGTTAAAATGAAAACAGATGTTAGTGTTTTCAGTAGCATTAGTGCTCTGTAATGAAATGATGTATAAAGTCCATCTGTTACCTGTAGAAGACTATCATAAAATTCTCAAGCTCTTAAGGCTGCTGTAGACTTAAACACTATTTTGTAAATTACACCTTTGGGGGATATATATGGAGAGAATTATCTTTAATAAGTGACAAAGTCTCTGCTTAACCTTAGGTACCTTTAGCATTCAAGACAAATATTTTACAAAGTGAGGAAGTCCTCAAGGGGGTTTTAGAGAAGAAGAATCTAGAGTCTTGTACTCTGTTGAGAGGCCACTGCATTGGATCATGCAGATAAATGTGTCAGTGTAGTCGGAATCTATAACAAGCTAAACTGAATTGCCGAGTTCTCATTTGTCATGTGAATAGTTTGGAATATTATGCCCCTCAGCCTGCCTTTCTTCTTCTTCTTCTTCTTCTTCTTCTTCTTCTTCTTCTTCTTCTTCTTCTTCTTCTTCTTTTTTTTTTTTTTTTTTTGTTGTTGTTGTTGTTGTTTGAGACAGGGTTTCTCTGTGCAGCCCTGGCCTGGCTGTCCTGGAACTTACTCTGTAGACCAGGCTGGCCTCGAACTCAGAAATCCGCCTGCCTCTGCCTCCCAAGTGCTGGGATTAAAGGCATGCGCCACCACCGCCCCAGTGCCTTTCTGACTCTTGTAAGACCAGGGCAGGTGAGATGAAGGAAACAGGTCACTGGTGATCACATTACAGGAGACAAACACTGACTACTTCTGCCTTTGCTATGAAATCTTTGCAACCCTTACTTTTATAGACATGAAATAGACTTATAAAAACCTAGTGGGTCTGTAAATATGCACTACATGTATGCAGATGTAGGCCCTTCCAGGCCATCAGACAGACCTCTTCTGGTTTGTTTGGAGTCACTAAAAAAAAAATCCTTGAGGTAAATTACCTTTTGATGAAGAAACTGGATTTTGGTGTGGTTTTGGAGGTTTCATACCATTTCTCATTAGTCCCATTGCTTGGAGTCTGTGATGACACAGCACATCATGGCCGGGAGCCTGGGGTGGAGCACTCTCCTCACCTTGCAGTGTTTGCAAACAAGAGGAAGAAGCTAACACTGAGGCTCCTTCCGTCGTGCAGGGCAGTGATGGCGGACTACCTATCGGCCCCATCTGTAAGCTATTCCCTCATCTCTTGCTAGTGCTGCAGATGGAGACTTGGAGTGTCAGTGGAGAAGTATTTATCTTGAAAATCTGTCGTGTCTACTTGTGGTTTAAGTGTTACCTTGGGGCTAGAGAAATGGCTCCGTAGTTAGAGTGCATGCTGTACTTTAGGAGACTGGAGTTCATCTCCCAGCATCCACATTGGGTGGCTCGCAAGGGCTGGTAATTCCAACTCTAGGTGATCTGATGTCCACTTCTATGTCAGTGGGTACCTATTCACACATGCACACACATGCGCGCGCACGTGTACACACACACACACACACACACACACACACACACCACATCCCAAAACCACAATTTTAGAATTGGTCTACCAATAATTGAGCATTTGATATTTTTTAGGTCTTTTGTATATCACAGAAAAATGTCTGTGGCTAATGAGAGATAATGGTTATTTTCTGTTTTCAATGTGTTTATGGGGTTGATCATTTGATTTTGATATTTAAGTAGATGTTACTGATTTGGAGTAAACTGATAATATGTACTTCTTTTTCTTAGCATGGAGTTAGCTTGTATATGCAAGATAAAGAAGGATTGTCGCCTTTGGATCTTCTCATGAAGGACAGGCCGAATCACGTTGTGTTTAAGAACACTGGTAAGAACAGTTTCCCGAGCATAGTCTAGCACGGTGCAGCTTTGGAAACTCTTATGTATGTATGCATGTATGTATGTCTGTATGTCTGTATTTAATCTTTTTTTACAGTCCAGACTTTATCCCCCTCCTGGTCCATCCTTCAACTGTTTCACATCCCACACCCCCTTCCTCCCCCCCCCCCCATCTCCAAAAGGATGTCCCCACCGCACCAGACCTTCCCACTCACTGGGGCCCAAGTCTCTCAAGGGTTAGGTACATTTTCTCTGACTGAGTCCAGACCGGCAGTCCTCTGCTGTATGTGTTGGGGGCCTCATATCAGCTGGTGTATGCTGCCTGGTTTGTGGCTCAGTGTCTGAGAGGTCCTGGGAGTCCAGGTTAGTTGAGACTGCTGGTCTTCCTATAGGGTTACCCCCTCCTGAGCTTCTTGCAGCTTTTCCACAGGCGTCAGCAGTTTCTGCCCATTGGTTGGGTATAAATATCTGCATCTGACTCTTTCAGCTGCTTGTTGGGTCTTTCAGAGGGCAGTCATGATAGGCCCCTGTCTGTAAGCATACCATAGCATCAGTAATAGTGTCAGGCCTTGGGGCCTCCCCCTGAGCTGGATCCCACTTTGGGCCTGTCGCTGGACCTCCTTTTCCTCAGGCTTCTCTCCATTTTTATTCCTTCAGTTCTTTCAGACAGGAACAATTCTGAGTCAGTTTTTGACTGTGGGATGGCAACCCCATCCCTCCTTTTGATGCCCTGTCTTTCTACTGGAGGTGGCCTGGACAAGTTCCCTCTCCCCAGTGTAGGGCATTTCATCTAAGGTCCCTCCCTTTAAGTCCTGAGAGTCTCTCACCTCCCAGGTCTCTGGTACAGTCTACAGGGTGCCCCAACCTGGGAACTCTTAATAGAGTCTATTCTGATTAAAATAGGGAGCATCTGTTTGAATATGTACAACGAACTTTAACTTTCATGTCTTGGGTTTTTTTTTAATTTGTGTATTCACAAAGTTTGTTTTGTCTTTTTAAAATTGTATGTCTGTAAGAATTAAAATACAACCCAAAGGGGTTGGCATTTTATAATTTTCACTAGTTTACAGTCGTAATGTACTCAGGAAACAACATCAGCATCTGAAGTTAATGAAAACAAAGAACAGAAGTAACTATTTTACCCACACATTTAAAACTTACAAACATTTTTATTTAGTAAGTGTCTCTGTGTGAGTGTGTGTGTGTCTGACTTTGTGTATGAATGGGCAGGCTTATGTCACACAGTACCTGTGAGGTCAGAGCGGGGCCCTGGGTGTTGGTTCTGGCCTTTCACCTTGTTTGAGATAGCACCTCTTTTTGTCTGCTGCATCTGCCAGAATAACTGTTCTACAGGCTTCTGGGACTCTCTTGCCTTTGACTCCTATCGCTTTGTGGGAGTCCTGGGATTACAGATGGCTCACTCCATGTCTGGCTTTTACATGGACTCTGGGGATTTGAACTTAGGTCCTTACACTTGTATGACAAGCACGTTTGCCCAGTGAACCATCTCCCTGGTCTTACTTGCACATATAGTGTCACTTCTTTGGTTTCTTTGCCCTCTCAGTTTTGGAAATGTGGATTTACAGGACAGGAGAAGAGAACTAAATGGGAGTGCTGCGTAGTTTGTATCTAAGCCAAGTGAGAACGCAGCCATCACCCCCCCACACACACACACACACACACATTCACACTGCATTGTACATGACAGTCAAAGTTTCGTCCTACAGTATTTTCAGTCTTCCAGAGTAAAAATGAAGACTTATCACAGACTTACCTCTGATTAAATTTTATATCACTTTGTATTAGTCATTGTGATTTCGTGTATCAAGAGTGAGCTGTGAAGTCTAATGTCAGGTCTGTGTGTGTTAATGTAGACCTGTAATCCAGTACTTGGGAGGTGGTGTCGGAGTAAGGCGATCAGGGCCATGCTTGTTACATAATGAATTCAGAGGCCGTCCTGCACTCTGGAAATCCTGTCTCTATTCCTCAGATGCCTGAAAACACATACATGTGTGTATAGTAACATATAGTAGCAGTGATGCTGTGCTCACTTTTATAAACACGGGTATAGTTAGGAGTTTTATATTTAGACTTTCTTGGAAACGGTAGACATGCCAGGTGGTGGTTCACTGAGGTTCCGCGTGAGCTCTCAGTGAGGACCGAGGGAGGACCACATGCTGAGATTGCTCACATCAGGTTCAGGCGCTAACTATATTCATATTTATGTTTTACTGCAATTGTTCTGCGCTGTTCTACATATGGGAGCTAAATCAGTTTCTGTTGAATCATGTTTCAGGTAAACTGATGATTCTTGTGTATCTATAATTAGGCTAAGTTGTAATTTGCTTAAACCATAACAGTATGAAAAAAAATCTTAATTTTTATTTCAGATCCCACAGAAGTCTACACTTGGGGAGATAATACCAACTTCACCCTGGGCCACGGAAGCCAGAATAGCAAACACCACCCGGAGCTGCTGGACCTGTTCTCCAGGAGCGGGGTGTATGTCAAGCAGGTATTTTCAAGGAGCATCTGGGTACTTTGTATTTTATAAGGCAAACTTTGCATTTTATAATTTGGATTTTGCACAGTTTTACTCTTTTGAAGGGCTAATGATGCAGTCCATTAGGGATTTCCTCCCTACTTCCGTTTCTTTTTTCTTACTGTATTAGTTTTAGTCCTATCAGAACTGTAAGGTACCCTGGACATATGAAATGTTTGAAAGGGCTGTTAGGGCATTTTTTTTTTCTCAAGCAATGCAGGTTGCTGTGTTTTTTGGCGCATGGTCCTGAGTTCCTAAACACAGTGGGTGTGCACTGTGAGCTGGTAACTTGTGGAGCCTTGCTGAGTGCTCTTCGTCCCTCTGCTGAGTGACGGACAGGTTTACTTGCACAGACTGGCGCTGTCAGGATGTGCCTGCTCTCCAGTGCTCTGTGTGTGCTCACCGTCTTTAATGTTACTCTTCAGCTTCAGTTTCAGTTTATCTAGGCAGTCTTGTAGAGTATTTCAATTTAACAAGTCTGAAGTCTTATTTTTGCTACTCACTCTGTCCTCATTTTAATGCTAAGATATTTACAGAGCGCATCATTTAAGTTCATCTTTCTCTTATGTGCTGTGTTAATTTTTCTTTTAAAAAAAAAAGCGTGGGATTTATTGAAAGGAGGAAAGATTTATTTTGGATCAAAGTTGTGGAGTCCATGCTTAGTTGGCTGTGTGTTTGGCTCTGGTGAGCTGTCATAGCCTGTTGGAGTCTGTGGTAGAGGACACTGTTCACCTGACAACGCCAGCAAACAGCCTGCTCTCCCAGAGTCCCCTAGAGGGGAGGGCATTCCCGTAAGAATCTTTCACTTCTGACTACCGCCCCCCGCACCCCTTGCTAAGTTTCTACCACCTTCCCGTGACACCAGCCTGAGGAGCCATTTACACAGGAGCCTTGGAGGACATGCCAGAGTCAGGCGTAAAGCTCCCTGCCAAGGCCCTTGGTCGCTCTTTCTTGGATCGTTGGATAGTGAGCACGGCGTCTAACTTGATTGCTTAGCACTGATCTTTCCCTTGCTGGTATTCACTTCGGGTCTTGTTGTTACTCATTATTATTTTGTTTTAAACTAAATAGTTTAGCTGATTCATCCTTGGGAAAATCCAGACTCAGTAGCTTAGAATGTGAGGGGTTTTCTACTCCATAATGTCATTTGCTTTCTTAGAGAGAGTGTGTGTGTCAGTTATAGAGACTGTTCAGTTTTCACAGGCAAGGAATAGCAGCTTGTGTAGGAGTGGGAAGAGACTAGAGAATGCAAGAATGGTTTGTTGGTCATACAAAAGCTCTCTTTAAACCTCAGGAAACTCACAGTAGTGAGAGGGTGGAAGTCATGAGCCTGCTGTCAGTCAGTAGTGAACCTGAGGGCGATGGGCCGCCGGCAGAGGCAGAGCAGGAGTGGCTGTGTACACTCCGCAGGCCCTGGGGCAGGCCGGGCTGAGGACACATCCCCTGGAGTAGCTCCTCGAGGGTTTCATACGGGACAGTTCATTCGTCCTTAGTTTCCTGTCTAGCAGCTCAAAATGGTAATCCGTCCTCAGCTGGTAGGTTAGGACAGTGGCTCTCACCCTTCCTTATGCTGTGACCATTCACACAGTTCCTCATGTTGGGGTGACCCCCAGCCATAAAATTGTTTTGTTGCTGCTTCATAACTGTAATTTTGCTACTGTTATGGATCGTAGTTTAAATATCTGCTATTCCAGTTATCTGACATGTGACCCATAGGTTAAGAACTACTGATTTAGAGCATTGAAAGCATACTTTTCCTCTTCTGAGTTTTTACATGGTAGAGCTAGATTTTGTGGCCTTGAGTGGGGAACTTGAACGAGCAGTGAGGGAACAGTGGGACCGTTAAGGGAGGGGCCTACAGTGCGAGTCTGTGTGCCGGCCCTGTTGTATGTGCAGCATAAGAAGTTGATTCTCTTCTACTTGTCGGTATGAAGTTTAGAACAATACATTAAAAAGCAAAATATTCACAAATGAAAGGAAAGAGTATTTGTGAAGGAATTGAGGATCAAAGAGGTTTTATGAGTAGACAAGCTCTGTGGACAGGTGTGAGGAGGGGAGGATTGTAAGCTTCAGGCTGGGGAGAAGAGGCTGGATGGCTTCTTCGTGAGCACTGGTAAGCCATGGAGAAGAGCTGACTGCAGTGTAATGCCAAATGAACTAGTGTCACGGGGCAGAGGTAAGGTATGTCCTAGAGAACTGAGGGGAAAACCATGTCACCATGTCTGATTATTTAAAAATACAGTGCTAATTTCTGCTATCAAGGATTGTTTAGTAGTGGAATAATAATGAATATATAATTGACCCACATATATTTGTTTTGACTCATACAATAATTTTTTTTGTTTTATCAATTTTGTTTAAAACCTTGGGATTAGATTTTAGACTTTCTTTTATTTGTGGTATTTGTAGTCGAGCTATATGAGTGTTTTATATTACTCTTTGTGGACAGGCATGCTGTCTTTATAGATATCTGAGTAGTCCATGGATTTCTGTAGCTCGGCTTAAAAGTTTCTTATTTTTCAAAGGATTAGGACTTTCTGGAGAAGGATTCTAGGGCCTCTTTCTTTTTCGCCTGTCTGAACTTTGGAAGGAGGGGTTGGAGAGTAGTAAGGTAGAGCCTTGCCATGCCACAGTGAGAACAATGCTACTCAGCCTGCGGGCTAGCCTGTAAGTGCAGGCATGCGCAGGACACCTTCTGACGACGCAGTCTGCCAGTTTCCGTATGCTGGCTTCTGGAGGATGCGAGTGCTCGGTGTGTGGAGCAGCTGGGGAGCCTGGGGACCCGAGAAGGAAGGTGGGAAGAGAAAGACTTGAAAACACACGGAGTTCTTTAAGGCTGTCGAATGATAGTGAAGCTGTATTAGATAAAAACAGATCAAAAAAGAGCAGGGTACTCTCCCAGCTGTGCATTAGTCAATGATTACTGCCATGTCTCTACCGATTGGTTGATAGCCTAGCATCTGTATGATAATCTTTGTTCTCCCTTTTGTACTCTGGTCAGTTTTCGCTGTTTGATACATCATTAAATCGGAAACAAAGGCCAACTGTTTAGTCATTGAGGCCCGAGAGTGAGCGAGTGCACACTCAGTGTTTAAGGCCTGCGTAGCTGCTGCTCGCCTACCGTGTGGATGTGGCAGATCCACATGAGAGAAAGCAAGGCATTTATATTTTATATACACGTGCAGAGAATAGTATAGTGAATACCCCAAAACCGACTACCTAAGTTATACAATTAACAATATTCTACTTTAAAGAATAAAATAAGATAAAAGGACTTTTTTCCAGATTGTTTTAATAATATAATTCTGTTTTTCCTTAGGTGGTGCTTTGCAAATTTCATTCAGTGTTTCTGTCCCAGAAAGGGCAGGTTTACACGTGTGGCCATGGGCGTGGAGGACGGTTAGGCCATGGAGATGAGCAGACCTGCTTGGTAATTGAGTCGTTACACAATAGACTTTAGTAAAGCCATGGTGAATTAGAAATGTCACTTAATTTTTAATCAACTGTAAGGCCAAAATAATCTACAAAATTAGCAATAGCTTTAAGAAATCTGTTTCCTAGTATATAGCATACAAATGACTTAGATATAAAGTGGAAGTATCTCGAAAATATTTGACCTACAGAAAGTACCGAGTAAGGAAATATATATATATTTATAATATGTGCATATGTGTTTATGTATGTGTGTGTATATATATATATATATATATATATATATATACACACACACAGATATATACACATATTTATCTATGTGTATGCATATATATAAATTATAGAGTTGAAATTAAAGGTCTGACTAATTATAAAACCCTTTCTCTGGAGTAGTTCTTTATTTCCTTAAACTATTTTGTTAAAATATGCATGATCTAAAAAGTGAGCAATCTCTTACATATAATTAGAATGTGAGTTTTTAATGTTACCAAAACTTCGTGGTAATTGGGAAAAAAAACTTAGTTTATTACATACCAGGAAAGTCTGATTTGTTTTGTTTTCTTTTTTATAAGAAGACATCTAGCGTGTTTGTCATCCATTAGAAGAAAGCTCCGTCATTAATAACTTTGACAGCTTGAGGAGCTGGTACACTGCTGTTCTTGTAGTAAGTCTCACAGTGGTGTGAGCTGCAAGGGCCTCTCTGCACTTTGTGCATTACAGTAGCAGGGAGAAGGGAGCCATTTATTGACTGCTTAGCTTCTGAGAAAAGGAAAATGAGGGGGGAAAGTTAAAATTTGCTTGAAATCAAGTAGCTCATAAGTGGCTGAGGGGAGCTTTGAGTCTAGGGTAGGTAACGCCAGAGAAACAGGATAATGTAAGCGTGCTTATTCCTTCAAATAACAAACAGTGAAGGGCTCCTGTTTTTTCTTTTTCTTCTTTTTTTTTTTCCTTTCGAGACAGGGTTTCTCTGTATAGCCCTGGCTGTCCTGGAACTGACTCTGTAGACCAGGGTGGCCTCAAACTCAGAAATCTACCTGCCTCTGCCTCCCAGGTGCTGGGATTAAAGGTGTGTGCCACCACTGACTGGCTCCTTTTTTTATTCATGCCTTCTAAATTTGCATTTGGGATACAGTATGGGCTTAACAATCACTTGAGACTTAACAGGATGACTAAGGTATTGCTAGGCCTGACATTATGAGATTGATATTCAGATTCACAGGAGATACGCAAGTTTTCCTCTGACCTGCACACATGTGCCATGTGATTCTCACACACACACACATAGAGAGAGAACAAAATTTTTTAAAATGTTTTTAAATTCACTTGAATTGTTTTATTGGCGTTCCCTACTGTCTTTTACCTATTTTGCTCACGAGCCACGAGCACAAGGTCATTAGCTTACCTGCTCCTAGATGAGATGGAGACTTAAACTCCTGAAGGTACAGTCATACCATTTCGGCTCTGTGCATTTTTATATAAATGGTCACTGCAGACTATTGTATTATATAAGGTTAACTTTGTTTTCTAGGTTCCCAGGCTTGTGGAAGGGCTGTCTGGTCACAACTGTTCACAAGTGGCAGCTGCTAAGGATCACACTGTTGTGTTAACTGACGATGGATGTGTTTATACATTTGGTCTCAACACATTTCACCAATTAGGAATTATTCCTCCACCTGCTAGTTGTAATGTGCCCAGACAGGTAAGCATCTGTTTATAACCAATTAGGTGTTTATTTGCTATAAAACATGGACAAAAGACATATGTTACTGAGTAATTATTTACTTAGTTAACTTCATCTTCAGTGATACATACTTTTTTTTTTTTTTTTTTTGGTTTTTCGAGACAGGGTTTCTCTGTGTAGCCCTGGCTGTCCTGGAACTCACTCTGTAGACCAGGCTGGCCTCGAACTCAGAAATCGCCTGCCTCTGCCTCCCAAGTGCTGGGATTAAAGGCGTGCGCCACCACGCCCGGCTGATACATACTTTTTTGATATGATCCATGCGGCTTGGGTCCTAGAACCCTGGCTTGCAGCAATGAGAGAATGAAGAAGGGAGAGGCCAGCATATGTACAGGGAAGCCTGCATCAAGTGGTGATGAGGGCACCTGTTAGCGCCAGCGTCCCAGAGCCTCAGCGTGTTTGTTCGGTGCAGCAAAGGGAAGGGATTGGCTGGTCTTGGTGGGAAGTCTTTGTAGGCTACAGTCTGAGGAGGAGGAGGAGGAGGAGGAGGTGGCGGCTGCAATTGCTAATCTGTGCATTCTGGTCAGCTGTGGATGAACACGCACACTCAGGCTCCTGAGGAAAGCTGTGTCTTTCCTGCTGAGTCTCAT
This sequence comes from Apodemus agrarius, assembly GCA_964023405.1. Classification (NCBI taxonomy): domain Eukaryota; kingdom Metazoa; phylum Chordata; class Mammalia; order Rodentia; family Muridae; genus Apodemus; species Apodemus agrarius. The sequence goes on along the minus strand of OZ030012.1, from coordinate 89,178,349 downwards.
TCAGGTCAGGCTCTAGTGCCCCCTCGGCCCGAGGATAGCTAGAGTCCTAACTAAAGCGTTAGTCTCTTCTGCAGCTGTGGAGGACGCAGCCAAGGAGGATGCGCTCACTCGGGGTTTCCTGTGCTCCCTACTTCTTTCTTTTTCCATAAGAAAATGACAGTACAGATCACATTCATTTGAAGTTAAAACTGAAAGCACAGTTTGTGCATTTGGGGATTTCTTAGTAAATTACCACAGAGCTAACTTTCAAAGATTTAAAAAAATTACTTGTGTATGTGTGTCTATGTGGATGTCCACCAAAGGGCAGGTATTTTTGGATGTCAGAAGAGTCGACTAGAGCTAGAGTCACAGGTGGTGTGACCTGCCTGACCTGGTGCTGTGAACTGAACTCAGGGTCTCTGTCAGAACAAGATGAGCTCTTAGCCCATGAGCCATTTCACCAGCTGAAGGTTTAACTTCAGTATTTAGAAGCAGAAGTGAACCTAGTTTGAGTTTTCATTTTTGTTTTTCTTTTTTTGGTTCTAGGGATTGAATACAAGATTCTTACAAAGATTTTGACTACCTAACTTTACTCTCAGCCCTGGATTTTTATATATATATATATACACACACACACACACACACACACACACACACACACACACACCTGTACAAGCAAGGCACTCAAAAAAAAAAGCCTTTGCTTATGTAAATGTGTGTCTACTCAAATGTCACACCTGCTTACCTGAGGGTATGTGGTTCAAAGTTCACCACTCCAGCACGTAACCACCAGCAGAAGGTGACCATTCCCCAAATATAGCAACCTTGTCCATGGACTTCTGATAAACATGCAGTTCTCCAAATTAAAGCGTTATCAGACTTGTCACCCATGGCACATATTCTCAGGGCACCACACCTTAAGGCTTACGTGTTAAATTTCTTTTTAGTTCAATCCTATTTCTAGAATCAGTATTGAATTGACATTTTTATTTAAATATGGAAGCCTTCCTCTTTCCTTTTCTGGATTGCCAGTGGATCAGTCGTATCACTCCAGGAGATTTGTGTGGAGTGTCTGCCTGGATACTTTCAAAAAGATCCGTGTTCTCTAACTTACTCTCAACTTGTGGGTATTTAGCTTTGTGGAGTTGATAAACAGCTCTGATTTCCTAGGCTGGGGGGTCACATGACAGCATTTGATGACAGTTTAGGCAGGGCTGGGATGGTGAAGCCAGTGACGGCTCTTTTGGGTAGAGTCCAGATATGCATAAGACATTCCCTCATGGAAGAGAGTCATCTGAGTCAGAATGTGAAGGGTGCTACTGTCTTGAGACCCTGCATATTTCAGATTTAAAAAGCACCATTTTTTTTAAAGAATGGTTGTTTTGTATATTGCTTATTACTGCTAAAATTTTAATGATTTGGGTTTTGTCGTTGTTGTTGTTGTTTTGGATTTGTTTTTTTCTGTTTTATTTTTTTATTTCTTTTGGTTTTTCAAGACAGGGTTTCTCTGTGTAGTCCTGGCTGTCCTGGAACTCTGTAGACCAGGCTGGCCTTGAACTCAGAAATCCGCCTGCCTCTGCCTCCCAGAGTGCTGAGATTACAGGCGTGCGCCACCACGCTCAGCTATGATTTGGGTTTTATACGATGGTATTTTGGTTTATTAACGCTGGAATTGGCTGCATCACTGTGTTCTGAGGATTTGGGTCTTGTCATGAGGGATGAGATGTGTTAGCAGTTGCTAAGGAGTAACAGTGAGGAGGGTGTACTTATATCTTAGAGAAAATTGCACTAGATTTTATTTAGATATGCATTTACTTGTCATTTTAAATAGATACAGGCAAAATATCTGAAAGGAAGGAGTATCATTGGAGTAGCAGCAGGCCGCTTTCATACGGTGCTGTGGACTCGAGAAGCTGTTTACACACTGGGACTGAATGGTGGACAGTTGGGTAAGAAATCTTTTCATGGCAATATCCAAACGCTACAGTAAGATCTTAGAATAGGTATGTGATGGTTTGCTTATTTGTGTAAATTTTTAGGTCACTTACTGGATCCCAATGGAGAAAAGTGTGTCACAACCCCTCGCCAAGTCTCTGCCCTCCATCATAAGGATATCGCTGTGTCTTTGGTAGCTGCAAGTGATGGCGCCACAGTCTGTGTCACCACAAGGGGAGATATTTACTTACTTGCAGACTATCAGTGCAAGAAGATGGCGACTAAGTATGTGCATTTCTGGAAAAGAAACATGTCACTATAAGCTCTAAGAACTCTGCTCTAGCTGCTTACCAACTGATAGCTGCATGCCGTGCTCCGTGAGAAGACAGAATGGAAGGGAAAACTAAGAATGAATTTCTTTGATTTTTGGTTTTGGACAAGGATTGTAAAATAATATTTTTGAATCATATTTAGCATAAGATATATCCCACAAAGTTTAGCTTCCTTTTTAATGTATCTGGGTCACATAACTGGGCTAACCCCCATTCTTGGTTGTAACACGATCACTGTTTCATCTATAGGCTTTGATATCTTATATACTGTTTGTTAAAAAGGATCATTACCATAAACACTTACCAGGCTCACTCTTTGCGTCTCACTGGTGCTGCTTATCCGTGTCCAGCGTGGCGTGTTGTGTTTAGCATGCCGTAGTAACACGCAGGAGCCTAGCTGTTAATTGGGATATCAGAATACAGAATGAAATTTAGGCATGAGCACACATACCAACTGTAGCTCTCTGCCTTGTACACACAGACTCGGGATTTCACCTCTGATTTTATTTAGAGAGATGCAAAGTATAGGTGTTTAAAAATAATTGGGACATAATCTTGTGTTTTTGATACAGTCAGTCCCTAGTAGTTGATTAACTTGTATCTGATTTGATAGCTTTGTATTTGTTTAGGTCTTTCTAAAGTCATTGCCTTTTGTAGTAAATCTTTTTCTCTTCAGACTGATATTTCAGAGTTTTGAGCAATGTTTCTTTCTATTATATTTCATTAGAGTAGATAGTACAAACATGGACATAACAGATTCTTTGAAAGGATAACTTAGCTCTTGGAAACACTGCCTAATTTACAAGGCGATTAGGGATTTAAATGTGGATCCTGCAGACAAGTTCTTGCTCATGTGTGGAGGCCATAGTGAGATGGTGACATCATCACATTGTTAACTGTTAAGCTAGCTCGGAGCTGACTGCACCAAGGCCAGCTTACCACATCCTATCTTCCCTAGTCACATTGGCTGCAGGTTGCATTTTAGTTTCAAAATCATGAAAATGTGATTGCACGTGTTTCTTAGATTAAATAGGTGTGAGCTGACTTGTGGCATGTTAAGTTGTAGTTTTAATTAGCATTTATAAAACATTTTAAAATTCCTCCTGAACTTATTAAATTGTATAAATATACCTTCCTTCCAAATTTTCAGTTTTTTAATTTCTGTATCAAAACCACTTCAGAAATTGTTTTGATGCAGATGAAAGTACTACATGGTAACTTTTAAAAAAACTTTGAAGACTTGTTTTTTCAAAGCAAGTAGACTTTCTGAGAGGGAAGTCAGTTGGAGGGTGCAGTTGGCAGGTTCTTCAGGGTCCAGACACAGGTGGACACGGGTGTGGCCAGTGGCTGAGTGGTTAGCAGCGGCCACGACGTTCATGGCATGCAAGCCTGGCCAGATTTAAGCATTTTCATTTTTTATTTTATTTTATTTTTTTCTGTTAAGATGTGTTATACTCAGGAGCTGATAGTCTTCCAGAGAATGAAACTCTAAGTGAATGTGTATCTTAGCAAGTAGGGTCTGGGTACTCCTGGTGTGAGCCGAGGCTGTGAGAGGAGAGTCTTGCCATAGGCAAGGAAGAGCAACTTGGGGGGAGGACCACGGAGAGTGCAGACGGGGCCTTTCCAGGGTCCCTGCAGTCAGTGTCCGAACGGTCATGTCTATAAAATTAAGCATGTGTGCTTTAGAGGATGTTAATTTATGATTTTTCTTTTTCACTCAGACAACTAAACTTGAAAAAGGTTCTTGTCTCTGGAGGTTGTATGGAATACAAAGTTGATCCTGAACATTTGACAGAAAATGGGGGTCAGAAAATATGCATCCTTGCTATGGATGAAGCTGGAAGGGTGAGTAGAGTTTTATGTTAAAGACTAGAAGTGTGATTTACGTAGACTGTGGTGATGTGAAGTGTAACTCTGGCTTCTGATGTTGCTACTGGTGCTTCTGCCCTTTTCTGACATCTGGTGGAGCAGAGGTACCAACTAGGCTTGCAGAGACACACAGGACTGTCTAACCCAGTGGCGCACAGTACTGCAGACTAAAGGTTTGTTTATTCGTAAAATGAAAACAAGAAGTTTGAATTATTTGGTATGTAAACTGAATGTTGATCAAGACTGTTGAAAAGCATAGATAGAAGAAGATGTCACTTAGTTATTTTTCTAACAGTAAATAGGGAGTATATTATGGATTTGGGCCATAACTGAAAGGAGTCTCCCCAATTACGGTGTTCTAGAACTGTGCATACAGTGTGTGTATATGCAGAGACTATGAGGCCCTGTATTCTATACATGTATAAACAGTGATGTGCTTCTGGATCTTAGCTCTTAGATGTCATTTTTTTCCTTATGCAAATGATCAATGCATTTCTCTAATAAAATTGCTAGTTTTAAATATCTTTAATTTTTAAATTATATGTTTGTGTGAGCACATGCATGCACAAGCACACACACACACACACAAAGGCTGGGGTGCACTTATGAGGAAGCCAGAGGAAAAGGTAGAGGAGCTCCTTCTCTCTTTATGCCATGCAAGCCCCAGTATTAACCTCAGGGCGTCAGGCTTAGCAGTCCTAAAGGTACGTTTACATAAAGATATGCTTAATGCAGGCTCAAAATTATATTACAAATTATAGATATATTTTACATTTAAGTAGTATTGTAAAGCTTAAATATGTTTAAGTTTAACATTATGTCTGTGTATTATATATTAGTAACACTGGTAAAATTATGCACTGTGACCAGGAAAACAGTTTTCTTATAAAATATGATATAAACTATTTTGTGAGGTATAGTGATATGATGATGCTTCACATTTTAAAAACTGAACAATCACTTCTGGGCACATTTGTCGGGATTACAGAGTGCTTCTTCCCTCCTCATGAAACACCACGGCCTTTGCATAGTGGTGCTTTCCTGTAGTTCTGGCTGAGGCTGTGCTGGCTGCAGAGTAGATAAGTGCATCTTGGGCTGCTTAGGAGACCCCGTTTCAACCCCACCCCTCAGAAAACAGACACAAGATGTAATTGGAGGCGCCACCTGCTGCTGTGTTCCTAGGTACCAGGTGTAGCCATTATTTTCATAGTGAGAGCATGATTTTCTGTGGGAATGACTTTGGCAGGTACCATTTTGTGCTTTAAAAAATAGTTATTTTTTAGAAATCAGTTTTAACTGGGTATGGCGGACTGCTCCTTTAATCCCATTGTACAGGACAGTGAGGTGATACTCATGAATTATCAGGCTAGCCTGGACTGTATAGGAAGTGCCTGTCTTAATACAAGGAAACAACCACAAGCAGTTGTATTTTAGAATGTGACGGGTACCCAGGCAAAGGCACTGTTGCTGTGGACAGACCTGCACAGGGCAGCCCAGCACCCTCCCCTCCTCTCCACGCCTTAGCAGCACCCCTCTCCATTTCCCAGGACTGCTGGGAATCATTAAATTAGGTTCTTTATTTAAGATTTTGTTTTAGTTATAATTAAGTATATCTTCTTTTTGTTCTTGTGAGTGGGTTGGATTGAATTTGGTAATTGTCTGACATTAAAGTATTGGTTCTAACATTTTAGTGTACTACATTATTCCAGCAGGACTGTTTGCCCCAAGCAAGTCATGTAGGAAATAGCACCTCCTTTGGAGGAGTGCCACTGTCACCCATTTTAATACGTGATGTGGCATAATCTACTTTCCTAAAAGGTGTCCATCCAACATCGTCTTGATTTTTGTAGTATCTCTCTTCTCTGTGGAAGAGTAACCATGGAAACACACAAGCTAAGGCTCTTATTCTGACAATACTGCTTTCAGTTCAGAGTGTGCTTGTTCTGATGCAGTGTCTTTATGCTGTGCTGTGCTCTGGTTTCCTCACAGGTATTTTGCTGGAGATCACTCAGCAGTTCTCTGAAGCAGTGCCGATGGGCCTATCCTCGCCAGGTGTCAATCTCCGATATTGCTTTAAATAGAAATGAAATTCTGTTTGTCACACAGGATGGGGAAGGATTTAAAGGGAAATGGTTTGAAGACAAAAGAAAGAATTCTGAAAAGAAAGGTCAGTTGGTATGACTGCACTTAAGTACCCTAGGCAGCTTTTGGTGTGTTGGGTACTGCTGACTCTAAGCTGTGTGTTTGCCTTTGTGGTTAGTTCCGTGCCTGTTTGCTAGACTAGTCACTCATGGCACAGGGCATGTTGTCCCTTTCTGTCATTAGCAGTTAGTGTATTCTTTGGCATTGTGGTCCTTCATTATGTCCTCTCGAGTCACTGACTTACTTGTTACATGTTTACAGAATATCTTAAGAACATTTATCATTGCTCAGAGTTATAAATGCATCAAAATTATATAAAACATAAAGTGAAGAGCTTTGCCTAATGTTGATTTGTTTGGTTTTTTTTATAGATGACTCAAGTCTGTAAACATGCAAGGTGTATTGACTGTGCAAAAATGTGGGACTCAAAGCTTATAGAGCAAAAAGATACTTTTACTCACAGTTCCCGGGACGGATAGCTAAGATGAGTGCACATGAGTTTGAGAGCACAGGAACGGGGTAACTGAGTGTTAGAGGCAGCGTAGTGAAGCCCAGGGGCCTGAGGCAGACTGCGTTGGAGAGTGCGAGCAGAGCATGGCCCTGTCCTGTAAGAAGACGTGCAATCTTCAGAGTTTTACATCCATTCCCTTAGTGGTCTGACAGAAGTCATGATCCCATGCTCGCTGAGCTGCGTTTCCTGTGCTAGTCACGGGCTGTCCTGGAGACTCCATACCGCCCCTTACATTTAGCAGTTGCCACGCCGTGCTACTCCTATCTTAATTATTTTAAAGATTTATTAACTTAATTTATATATAGGAGTACACTGTCGTTGTCTTCAGACACACCAGAAGAGGGCATCGGATCCTATTATGGATGGTTGGAAGCCACCATGTGGTTGCTGGGAATTGAACTCAGGACCTCTGGAAGAGCAGTCAGTGCTCTTAACCACTGAGCCATCTCTCCAGCCCACCTTAATTTTTTTTTTTTTAAATCATTCCTTTCCCCACCCTCTCCTGGTTGATTGTAACAATCCCAGTCTGCCATCTTTATTATTTCTGTTGATTTAATAGTCTCATTTAAATTTTTTCTAATTTAGTCAGAAAATTTTTTATAGGTGCCATGTCTACATGGAAACATTCTATGCTTTGTTTTCACAGAATGAATTTGACTGGTTATTTGTCATATTTTTATTGCATGTTCTCATTAACTCTTTTTTGAGGGTAGGGACATTTTGTCCTGACTCAGTAGTAGCACAGTGTGGTCATTTGGGCTTAGTGCCTGCGAGAGAACGGAGGGAGCGTGTGGTGACACTTAGGTTCATGCGGAGTTAATATAGGTAGGCATGCCACTCTGAAAGCTAGCGTCAGCTGCAGTGGGGAAGGCGTGTTTGTTGGAAGAAAAAATTATGTCTAATACTGAAAATTCTCTGTGTATTGTAGTAAGTACACAGATCGTAGTGCTGTATTGAAGATGGAGAGGGTCTAAATTCTTCAGAAGAACTTCATGTGTATGAATGATACTTTTATGTTTTCAAATCATTTTTATTCCAGTTACTCTGATTTCATTGCAGCCTTGATTAATGATAGTTCGTTTATTTTCTTTTTAGCAGACATTTTACCAAACCTCCATCATTCCTCATCAGATGTGTCTTGTGTCTCTGATACAAATAGTGTGTATGAAAGAATTCGACTTGAGAAACTTCCTTTTGCCCATAGAGCTGTTAGTGTCAGCACAGATCCAAGTGGGTGCAACTTTGCAATCCTACAGTCAGACCCTAAAACAAGGTATCATTGTCTTTCATATGTTCTGTTTCTAGAAGGAATAATCTTTAGATCTTCTTTTGTTTTCAGTAGCTCCTGATGCATATTTAATTGAGGAGCTGTTACCAAGATCTGTAGAGACCTTCAGCAAATGAGTATGTTACAATGGCAATCACTGGGGATAGTATATCTTCCCCTAGTTTATACCTGATTTTGAAAACATTGAAGACAAATGTATATGCCCACATAGGGTCTGTCTTTAGTCCATGCTATACTTGAGGATCTCAGGTTCTGAAGAATGTATTATAAATACTTTTTAGATAGTGTGTAAAAGTTTCTAACTTTTGAATATGATAGCTGATGAAAGAGAGGTGGTCTGGTCACATGTTGGATAGAGCCCCAGTGAAATAGGAGAGAGAGAGAGAAGAGAGAGAGACATCAGAGGTGTTGCTGGAAGAGGGAGGAGGACCTGAAGTTGGTGGCCATGCATTCTGGTTTGCCCAGGTCCCCAACTTAGCCCTGAAAGGATCCCGAGCTGGGAAACCTCAGACAGAGCAAGAGCACTAATCACTTGCCTGGTAGGGTGCCACGTGGATGGACAGGGCGTGATTACAAGCGTGCAGTTCTCGGGTGTAGACTGATTGTGTACATAGTCAGTAACTATGACCTTAGTTTTATTTGCTTAGTTCCTGGTTTTTTTTTTTTCTCCACTTCTAAAACTAAGTTTTATGAAAAAGGAAAAACTTGGGAACTTTTCTTATTTTTATTGTTTTCAGTTCTGTTTAACCTTATACAAAAACAAATAGAAAAACATTGAAGATTGACAGAATATTTAACATTTTTTGGGTGATATTCCTGTATTTTACAAAATGCCACAATTGAATGTTTCGAAGTTCAATTTAAGTAAACTGTTTCTTTTCGAGGAAATCAGCTCTGATCCATTTCCTTGTTCTCTTCATAGTAGTAATTGTCTTTGCTTCATTTCCAGCCTTTATGAAATTCCAGTTGTGTCTTCATCATCCTTTTTTGAAGAATTTGGCAAGCTCCTGAGGGAGGCAGATCAGATGGACAGCTTCCACGATGTGACCTTTCAAGTTGGCAATAGACTCTTCCCTGCACATAAGTACATTTTGGCAGTGCGCTCTGACTTCTTCCAGAAGTTGTTTCTTTCAGATGGCTCTCCTTCGGAACTGACGGATGTTTACCTCCAGGACGAAGATGCTGCCGGCTGCCAGCTCTTCGTGGTGGAGAAAGTTCATCCTGACTTGTTCGAATACCTCTTGCAGTTCATGTATACAGATACCTGTGACTTCTTAACTCACGGCTTCAAACCAAGAATGATTGTGAACAAAAAGGCAGAAGACTGTAAGGGCTCCCCAGATTCTCATCTGCACGCTGTGAATTGCCATGTGGATGATAAACCGAAGTCAGCATTTGAGGTGTACAGAAGCAACCAGGCTCGCACACTTAGTGAACAGCAGAAGAGCAAGCCCAAATCTGCTAAGAAGGGGAAAGGTGTTGGGGAAGATGATCCTATAAAGATGCTGCAAAGTGTTGCAAAGAAATTTGGCCTCAGTAACTTGAGCAGCAGGTACAGTTCCTCGCGCTGGGCTGCTGGGCGTGCCTCTTCAGCCCTGCTTTGAGCATTGTTGCCTCTCTTGTTCCCTGTCACTCTCCTGCCTTCCCTTTTCCACTGCCTCTGGGCTAGCAGCTGCACCAGGGTGCGACCTCTCCCTCACTGCTGCTTTCTGGCAGTTATCACTGAGGGACTTCCTCATTTACGTGAAAGAACGGGAAAGGTTGCTGATGGATTTCAGCACTGTGGGGGAGTGTGTGACGGGAAGAGTGCAAATCCTGCAGTGTGCTGGAAAGGTCTCTGTTCCCAGACCTGCACAGGGTATGCCTTGTGGCTCTGCTCACCCTGGCTGGGGCAGGTTTCTATGGACCTCAGTTTCTGTATGGAAAGTGCTTATGCTGTTGATAAGGGCCGGCCATGGAGTTATGTAAAGTGTTACCGCCCCTGTCGTAGGTATTGGCATTCCCTTTCCCTTACAAGGCTGCCGCGAAGCTGCTGTGCTAGTATAACCTGCCATAGATTGGACCAGGAGGGGCCGTATGCGGTGATGCCTGTTGGAATATAAAACAGACTGTGTTGTAGCTTTCATTTGTGGCTTCTCAATAATAGTATTAAGCATATTTTAAATACTAATTAAAACTATGATTTATTGTGGCTTGGAATGAGGTTTCTTGTTCCTTTCTAGGAGATGGTGTAGCTTCATTTAACTGAGCTGCAGATTTTGTTGTGTGTTGTCTTAGGAGAACACCGTAGTCACTTTTTTTGTTTGTTTGTTTGTTTGTTTGTTTGTTTGTTTTTGGTTTTTTTCGAGAGAGGGTTTCTCTGTGTAGCTCTGGCTGTCCTGGAACTCACTTTGTATACCAGGCTGGCCTCGAACTCAGAAATCCGCCTGCCTCTGCCTCTCAGGTGCTGGGATTACAGGCGTGCGCCACCTATGCCCGGCTTGTCACCTTTTGTTAATTTGTATTTTTCCTTGATAGGTTAGATGGAGTCAGATTTGAAAATGGAAAAATTAATGTTATTGCGAAGAAAACTGGTAATAAACTGAAGCTAAGTCAGAAAAAATGGTAAGTTCGTAAATGAGGATCAGCTTTGCATAGTAAGATTTTTGTTTCCTGAGATAGAAATAGAGCTCTTTGCAGCCCTCTTGAGAAGGAAGGGCCCAGCACCCGCTTACTTGCTCCCCTTTAGGGGATGGGAGCCCTTGGGCAAAAAGCAGTCACTGCTCAGGTCAGTGGAGGAGGTCCTTCCTTCTGTTTGATTGAGATGAAGAGAGGGATTGTAACTTGCTTTTTCTTCAGTTTTGAATCTTAAAAGTAGGAGTTTATACCAACCTCCTCCCCCATTAGACTATATTTTCATTATAAGGATAAGAGAATAAATACTCTACATACAGTGTTAACATTGTGTTAGATGCTTTATAGGTGATAAGTCTTGGAGGAGGAGAAACTGAATTTTTTTTGTAGATTACTTGGCATGCTGTAGGTTGTTCAAGGGAGAGAATTAAAGAGTTTTGAGTGTGCTACTGACTGTCACTAGTACCTTGCCTGCAATACAAAAGAAAATCAAATGGAAGGTTTTAAAGTTTAGATTCAGTTTCCTTTTCAATAAAAATTTAAAAGTGATTTGGCTGATTCTGTTTTCATGAGCTAGTAGAGATGAGGTACATGCATATCCATACTTTTATCTTGCCAGCATTTGACTAAGATTAAAGTTGAGCCAAATCCTTGGGCTTTCCTACTTTCTTTGCAAATATGCAAGAAATTGACCTTTGATTGAACTCTCTTTTTCAGTTCGTTTCTGTGTGATGTTACCATGAAGTCTGTGGATGGAAAGGAATTCCCCTGTCATAAGTGTGTGCTCTGTGCAAGACTTGGTAGGTGGAGTCTGAGCTGCTGCTGAGTGCTTTGTAGGCTTCTGCGGCCCTGTTCTGACTGCACTGTTTCTCTTGCAGAGTACTTCCACAGCATGCTTAGCAGAGCGTGGATTGAGGTGAGCTCTGAGGACAGAGTGTGGCCCTGCGCAGGGACCAGGCTAGACACGGGGACGTCCGGGACTGGGACTTTTTGTTTTGGATTAATTCTCTAATTCATTTGTGTTAAAGTATATGTATTCAAGTTTGCTATAAGACACCAACATTTGGAAGTTAGTGTTGCTATAAAGCCGATTAAAATTCATTCTTAACATTATCGAGACACACAATAGTACTGTCCTGTGTGCCTTGTCCTGAAATTTTGTGTCCCTTTTTCATGTTAACATTTTAAATTAAATATCTTATTTCAGACTTATGTTTTATAAATTCTTTCAAGGGTCTTTGGTGTGATTTCCTGTCTGCAGATTTCATAGTAGTAACCTAACTTAGAATATGGTAGTATTTTATTGTTTCTGAGTAATGAGTTTATTCTGTCTTGTGTGTTCATAGGCCTCCAGTTGTGCAGCTCTGGAAATGCCAATCCAGTCTGAGATTCTGAAGGTTATTTTGGACTACCTCTACACTGACGAAGCTGTGGTGATAAAAGGTAATGAAAGGAAGCTTAGCAGGTTCGGCTATAACAGAGTGCACAGTCCCCACAAATCACCGATTCCTCTTGAAATGAACTATCACTGGAGGCTTCATTTAAAATAAGTAACAGATTATTACAAATAGTAATCAAGCAGAAAAGTTACATTTTTATGACACTGAATTATTCCTTTTAGAAATATGTGTCATGGTTAAAATTAGTGTTAGAAATTTCATCTCTCTAGCTACCTCTGATTAATATCAGAAAAATTCTCTATGGAATTTCCCGTTTCCAATAATGTATCAGCAGTGAAACCGTTGTATTCGAGGGCCGTTCACGAAGGAACTGATTTGTACATATTTTCAGGTGGAGCTCATACTTTGAATGTCCTCTTTCATTGGCCCAAGTTCTGAGTGAGCCTTGGGGTTTATATGCTTTTAATTTCAAGGCTCAGGTTACACTGAGAATATTTTAAAGTGAAAAGACCTTATCTGCTTGCAAGAAATTACAGTCCAGTGGACAATCAAACTGTGTAAGAAGACAAGTATAGTTATGCAGGGCAGTTCTCTGAAAGTTGATGCATTTGTTAAGTACCATCTGCAGAAAGGAATCTGGGTGGTCTTTGTTAAGTAGAAGTATTCCTCTGAGAGCAAGGCTTGAGTGTGTAATTGAAACTTTAAAACATATTTACTGTATACATTTAAAATAATACTTTTATTATTTATTTATTTATTATTTATTTATTTATTTATTTATTTTTGTTTTTTTGAGACAGGGTTTCTCTGTGTAGCCCTGGCTGTCCTGGAACTCACTGGCCTCCAGCTCAGAAATCCTTCTGCCTCTTCCTCCCAAGTGCTGGGATTAAAGGCGTGTGCCACCACTGCCTGGCAATACATATATTTTAAAAGAAATATGTATATATAATTCTTTTTCAAGATTGAGATATCCATACCTAATATTTGCACATTTCAAAAGAACATTATCTGTTACCTGTTAAAATTTAAAATTGTGCCTCTCTCACCATTTTCAAATTGCACAATATTTTCACCTCTAAGAAAAACATGCTCTTTTAACCATAACAATGAGTATAAGGCATGGGATGTACTTCTGTAGTTTTAATATTTTCTATGTACATGTTTTGCAATCACTGTCTTTTGTCGAAACAATTTTCAGAATTCGTTTTGCCACTATTTTAAATGATATTTTTATGTGTGTGTGTGTGTGTGTGTGTGTGTGTGTGTGTGTGTGTGGTATAACTGTGTAGGTCAGATGTAAAAATCAGGTGTCTTCCCTTGTTTTTCACTTTATTTTTTTGATATATATCTGTAGCCTGTGTGTGTGTGCCTGTGTGGATTGTGTGTGGCCCCTCTGCCAGCCCTTGCTTGCTATGTTTGCTTTGTTTTGTTTTTTGGGGAGGGAGGGGGTTGGTTTTTGGTTTTTTGAGACAGGGCTTCTCTGTGCAGCCCTGGCTGTCCTGGAACTCACTCTGTAGACCAGGCTAGCCTCGAACTCAGAAATCCGCCTGCCTCTGCCTCCCAAGTGCTGGGATTAAAGGTGTGCGCCACCGCCGCCTGGCTCACAATTTTTTGTAGTTATCATTCTGACAGGTAGAAAAGAATCATAAGCCTCTTTACCTTAATGTCTTAACTTTTTTTGTTCTTACTACTTATAATGGTTACGGAATAACAGTAACTTTTTTCTTTTTCTTTTTTTAGAGTCTCAAAACGTGGATTTTGTTTGTAGTGTTCTTGTAGTGGCTGATCAGCTTCTCATAACTAGGTTAAAGGAGATGTGTGAAGTAGCACTGACTGAAAGCCGTGAGTACTTAAGAGTAGAGTATTAGTGTGTTTCCAGATTGACCTAATGCTATTACACTATATTGACTTTGTTGTATTAGCTTCATTATTCCATTTAAAGTGGAACACCATTGTTTTGTGTGTGTGCCTTTAAAAAAAAGTCAAGACAGTTGGGCATGGTGGCACATACCTTCAGTCCCAGCACTTGGAAGGCAGAGGCATGTGAATCTTTGTGAGTTCTAGGCCAGAGGTCCTGGTCTACATAGTCTTCCAGAGCTGCATAGTGAGACTGCATGAAAAACAACAAACAAAAACAGCAAGACGTTTAGATTTTTATATGCTGTCATTTCTAAACACATTTCTTTCCTTAGAAATAATTGAAAATATATACACCTTAGATTTAATAAGTATTTTTATTAATATGCCATGAAACCCTAAATAATGAAGGTGATTCCAGTGTGTCTATGGATTTCGGTATTGAACGGCTTGGTTGCATTTCTTTTCTCTTTTTTTTTACTAACCTATTTCCATTTGCTGGAAAATTTTTTGAATTCTTCCCTTAGCTTAATTCAACAAATGGACTCTCTTCTTTCAAATATTTACTGTTTTTTTTTTTTTTTTTAAAGTTGATTACTTGGTTGTTTTCCTAAGCACTCATCTTAGAAATCAAATATTAATTTTCATTTGTGGTTTGCCTGTTGCATCCTGAGTCTTCAAGCTGTGGGACCGGCCACATTCTTTGCCTGTTTCTACCGTTTGGATCCTGCTGTCACTGTTTACACTGAGCCCTGGGTAACTAATCCTGTCAGTGCCGAGTGACTTTTAGGTCACTTTTTTTTTACTTTCTTCATTTGGATAACTTTGTGTATTCTAATACAAAAGTTGCAATTTTCATAACCTGATATGTAAGCATATGCAGTATTTTCATTTCATGGCTGCCTTGGAAAATGAAAATATGGAAAGAGTTCTGTCAGGGTTTTTTGTTTTTTTTTTTTTGAGTGCTGTGAGCTGTCTGCTCCTTGGTTAGAATAGGAAAACAGCCCAGATTTTCCTTCCACAAGCAAGAAAAGATGCTGCAGCAGAGGCCTTCCATGGCATGGGTATTTCCATGGGCTCAGGGGTCTCTGCTGACTCAGGGTTTTCCTTCTTTGCTGTATCATTGTTTACTGGTGAATCCATTCCTAGCAGAAGGGGTCCATGGGAGCCTGTTCACGTGACATTGCACACATCATTCTCAGCCAAGCAGTTCAGGGGAAGCTCTCTGTGCTCTGCTTCGCTCTGTGAGATGATTTCATCGTCGTTTGCAGTTTTAGCTTAGAGGGAGGCAGAGACTTACTGACTGGGATTGCAACTTGTGACAGAGTTTAGGGGAGAAAGAAAAAAGAAATGGGAGAAGACAGCTTTGTTCTTCTGTTGGCTGGAGCTCTGTATGATAAGATGGCAAGAGCTTTAGGTAGCTGTAGCTGTGAGCAGGCAGACCATTCTTAGAGGGTTTCCAGCAAAACAGCACTTCATGTAGAACATTTACTTGATGTTACTAGGCCTGGGCTCTTTCTGCATTGGCACGGACAATACCACAGTAAGATGTAGGTATGCTCTTGTATGTACAGACTCGTCAGCATTTAGAGTTACTTTATCCATTTCTCGTAGACATCATGCCTAGGTTAGTTTGCTTCTTGTTGGTTCCAAAACAAGGTCTTCATGTGTGTTCTCGATTGGGGGATGCACTGCAGTCCTGCCTCAGCCTCTTGCATGCTGGGATTGCAGGGTATTCACCGCCTTTATTTTTCAGCGTTAGAGAAAGAGTAACTACTCTACTATCTGAATGAAAAAGGGATGTTGTTCACTGATGAAAGGGAAAACTCTTCAAGAGCAACAGCTCTTACGTATTAGCTTTCAGCTGACATTAATTCCCTTTCTCTATTTTGTTTTCTGTAAGATTTTTGTGTGTACACACTTATTTTGTAGCCTCAAAATGAGTCAGGTAAAATGACTTTGGCATCCTGTAATGAAACTCATTCCTATATTTATCCCAGCATTCATTTTTTGTTGTTGTTGTTTTCTTGTTTTAAGTGTTGAAATCTTGAAACTTTAGAAATGCAAGTTATTTCTCTTACTAAAGTAATTCACCTTCATCTGATTTTGCAAATCCCTCTTTTCTGTAGTTACCCTGAAGAATGCTGCTATGCTGCTGGAGTTTGCAGCGATGTACAGTGCCGAGCAGTTGAAACTCTCCTGTTTACAGTTCATAGGGCTGAACATGGCAGCTTTACTTGAAGCAAGGTTGGTGGGTTCCTGTGTTGTACGGCTTGAACAAGCAGATGTTTATAGTAAATAAAAGATACGCTTGGACTTTAAAAGTGAATGGTGTGTTCGCCTGGATGGCAGGGATTTGACAAATGCTAAGGAGCCAGGACTTTGATTATTAGAGGGACCAGGGACACGTCAGTGTTTCTAACAGTGATTTAAATTGTTGTTGTTGTTGTTGAGACAGCTTTATAGGAGTAGACAAACATAACTTTTTATGTAATTCTTCATCAGGTATATCTTTGCTAAGAGTGAAAACAGCATATACGTTAACTATTATGAGAAGGAAGCTGTCTCAAAATATACATAGCATTACAAGCTAATGTAATTCATTATGCTACAGTTGTTGAAAACTGATGTTATACAGATTTGAATATAAAAGTTTTTCTACTAGTTGTAGAAATAGCTTCAAAAATAATTTGTATGTGCATGTATTCATACACATTATGATAAAACAACTATATAGATAAATATGTATGCATATATAAAAATGGGTGTAAACCTTGTCTTAGATTTTCATTGATGACTCAGGTATCTGTTGGAACCTATGACATCTTGAATATAGTTAATGTAATCCAAACATCATTTTATACTTGAAGATGTTGAGACTCGGGAGCAGAGGGAGCTGCTCACGGCCAGGAGCTGATTGACAGCAGTGGGTCTCGGTGGAACCTGGGTGCTCCGATGCATAAGCCCGTGTGCTGTCGTTGCAGTCCTCCTCACACACACAAGCACTGGAGTTTGTGGGAAATGAAGATGGAGACATGAGCGCTCGCTTCAGTTTTATCACGATATTTGTGGCATTATGTTTGCTGGTTACCTGAAATACATGATACAACTACATCCATTTCCAGAAGGATATTAATTGCTAGTATATGTAGACTTGAGAAAGACCTTGTTCCTTATTTGACAATTTGAAATAAACATGCTTAAAAATCTTGATAGTGCTAAAAAAGTCTTAAGATTTCTTTTTCTTGTTTTCAGGTCTCTTGATGTTTTAAGTGAGGATGTGTTGAAGGATCTTTCCATATTTTACCGAAAAATGGTAGGATATTTGTTTTCTCAGTGCAGATTCCTCAGTACAGGGTATTAGACCCGACTGACAGTGGAGTAAATTCATAATGAGTGCAGATACATTATCTTTTAGAAATTAGAACATAAAGTCCCACAGGAAAGTGCAAATATCAAAACTGAAGACATGGTGAAATGAACCCATCTCTTAAGATTTCTATATAATGAAGTCTCTGTTTCAGAGTTGTCGTTACAAAGGTCAGGGCGGTCCAGGGCGCTGGCTCACACGCCTCCTGGGAGATGGGTCAGTCTGCACTAGGACAGAGCAGAGCTGCATTCAAACCCTCCATCTCCAGCAAATTTTATGTAATAGTGCTTTTTAATTACTCTATTTGACATTTTCTTTTCCCATTCTATTTTGTGAATCATCAGGCATCCTATATGGTTTCTAGTTAATGTTACCACCTCACATTATAAGTGGTATTATCAGCTTTTGAAAATCATTACAAATTTTATATTTATAAAGTGCTATTTTTCATACTTTAGATTCCAGCAATGGAGAGAAGAGTCATTACACCATACCAAGATGGACCAGATATTAGCTATATGCAAGTAGAAGATGGAGAGGTCTTTTTTAAAGAAGAAATAAGCATGGAACCAAATTACTCGTAAGCTCTGCTGTCTTTTTTCTTTCCTCCTTTCTCTTCTTTCTTCACCGTTGGACACCTGATATTTTAAAATTAACATTAGTATTATAAATTGAGAAGTTCTGATATGAGAAGTATGAATGTGCAGTTTTAGTTTTGATATAATGCAAACTAATCACACATAATTGATATTATAAATCGTTCAACATGTAAGTTTAAGAATACTGTATGTAGCCTTCAGAGAGAGATATAGGTTAGTTACGTGCATGTGGCTTAATGATCTGCACACCTCCTGAAGTTATGATAAAGACGTTTAAAGCGGCAAGCAGCTGCATTACAGCCTGAAGAGCAGCCGTGCCAGCCGTGGTCAGGAGGTGAGGCTGGCCTTGGGAGCTGGAACATTGCCTCTCTGTGGTAATGACAACACAAATTGAAACAGTTCGAAGTACTTGGCAGTTATAGCAGCCAGGCTCATGAAAATTAGGACAAGTGGATTCCATCCCTTTCTGGAATCCTGTTTAGCTAAATGAATGTCTCTTCTTGGTTGAAGACTACAGGTTTGTACTTGGGAGATTGGACAAGAGTGGGTCCAGTGAGTAATGCATACATGGGTTGGTATTTCCTTAGTGTCCTTACCGTAGACCCCGACTGCTTCAGTCGATGGTGACTACACTAGCTTTTTGGTATTATAAAAAAATTCTGGAGAAAAACAAATTAAAGGTGAAGGTCTTAGTATCCAGTATCGCAGTTTGGTCCATATCCGGCTGGTTGCTCTGCAGAGTATCACAGCAGTGCGGGCAGAGCGGGGCTGCTCACCTCATTAGGCCCCGGAGAGAGAACAAGCGGCGGAAGTGTTGTTTTTACTGTTTTAAAGCTTCACCTCAGTACCGGGGCAGTCTGTCTTAATCCCCTAATCTGGCCACCTCCCAGCCATGATCTAAATCATACTTGCAATTAGGCCTTCCATTTTTCTGCTGAACTCTCAAGAACTCTTTCCTCCTACTCCTCATGGCAGATCTGAATGTTTCTTCCTCTGTCTCTCCTTCCTCTCCTTGGAGGAAATCCCTCCCTATTCTCCCTTCTGCCCAGCCATTGGTTATCAGCATTGATTGACAAAGGAGAGAATAAATGCTAAGAATTGTTTATATAAACTTGAGACAGGAGATTATTGACATAAGCATTAAAATTGCTGTATCTGGATTGAAATAAAATATTAGGGCAGAGAAATTAGCATTGGAATATCCTTTACACAGAGTACAAAAACATCATGCCTACAAGGGTGCCAGGATGCGATATACTCTTCCAAGAATGCCCTGGTGGTCTTATTTGTCCTTCTGAGGAGCTCATTACAGTGTGAACTCATAAATTTGTTAATTCGTTGGTGAACTTGGACTCTTTATTATCCAGGGTTTTCCTGTGACCCTACTTTTGAGCCTTACTCCATCTGGGATCACTTTGTATATGTGAGTCTGTGAGAGGATTGAGAGCCCAAAAGTGATATTTGAAAGTCCCTCATCAAAATGTGTGGTCTAACAATTTCAGCAATCTCTACATAGAATAAATACCTAATTAGTATTATAGGATTACACTAGTTAGTTACACAATTATTTATTTCTGGGGGACAAATAACTTGGTAGTGTGAAGTCTTTGGGCGTGAAGGTCATTTACTCTAGACAACTATATACCTCAGTTATTCTCGGGCTCCAGAAATATTCTTTTGATTACTTTCTAAACTCTTTTTCAGATGTGTTATATCATTTTGAACAATGGAATTTAGACATATCCATAAATGTATATAACACATATGATGTTGAAATTATAAAATCTTTAAACATTGAGTTAATTAACTCATATAACTGCCACAAAATGGAGTGTTCAGAGCTGGCTTGTATGATGTAGTATATAATGAGATGTTAGACATTTCATTAAAATAAGAGAGTTGTTGACACTCACAGATCCTTTTACTGATTCATAGTCCTTAATTCATTCAAATTCATAGTCCTTAATTCACTCAAATGCTCTAAAAAACTACCACAAGGGCTGGGAGGATGGCTCCATGGGAATGAATACTACTGTACAGCACTCAGCTCATGGTTAAATCCCAAATCTGGCCACATGCCTGGAAGTCCTGCAGCACGGGGGGGGGGGGGGGGGGGTTGGGGGTGCGGGGGGGGGGGGAGGCAGGGGAGCCAGGGGTCTGGGGT